>JAZGTK010015037.1:0-13422 GCA_036877625.1 Ambastaia sidthimunki
AATCAAAGCAGTGAGGAATAAAGCGGATATTTACCAACATTCAAAGTGAAGAAAATCGCAGAATATGTATTTTGTGGCAGCGATGAGGGTCTTTATGAGAGCAGGTGCATGAAAACAATTCAATGCTTCAGGTAACAACATTCAGTAAAAACATTCAATGACACGAAAACACTTTTTCACGAAACGCTGTCAATAACATGATGGTTTATTATAACATTATCACACGATTTCTGTAACACAGTATGTCAACACACCGCCATCTGTGATTTACTGTCAGTATTTATTTCAGTGGGTTCATATTAAAAAGTTAAGATGTATTTGAACTTGCTACTACCTAAAATACATGTTTAATGGACAATATTATCTTGCTTTTTTTGATTGCTAATTGATGTATCTTTTCATTAGATACCTTTTCTTTAAACATATGCGTGTCTTTGAATAACAGTGTCTTTGGCAGAACAGCGTCACATTGTGACAGTAAACGACACAATCTGCTGAGATTGGACTGAAATTATGAAATTAACTTGTTCAACATAAACTCTGTCTTAACTCAGATGTTTCTGAAGGATCAGAGCAGCAGATGTTTCTCTGTGTGTCATTTTAGCATTATTTCTGTTTGTTTAGTTGTTGGTTATTGATTTGTTTTGTTAAGGTGTGTTTTGCCTCAGTGATGGTGAGGTTTAGGGATGAGGTAAAAGGAGGTCCTTCACGCTTGCTTCTTAATTATTAAATCTTTTTGTATGATTCACATTGTGCAACTTATATGAATTTATCTCACCACATTTCCTGTGAGATCAGGTTGGCATATCTTACATCTGTGTTTTATTGTGGTGACTTGTTGTGCTGGCTAAAATGGAAATTGTAAACACAGGCATTGTGGACATGCAAATGTGGTTTGTTTACCGTAACTCATTCACGATCAGAGAAAAGTTGCTTTAATTACTGTATGTGACATTTCCTCATAAGTCACTATTTAGATTCAGCATAACTTATTTCAGGCAGAATGTTGGGAATAATTGAAATGTCATGTTAATTAGGTCAGTGCTGTTATTTTCCTCTGTTGTGTTTTGGCCGTTTGCGTCAAGACTCGGTTCATTTATGGCTAATTTCTCTCGGCCCGCAGACCACTCAGAGTTTGTTGTTTTATCTTTTAGAAATATGTAAAACAGCCCTATTATTGGCCTTTTAGGACTAGCTTTGCAGTTGTTATGAGTTTAAAATATGTACACAGATTCCTGGAGGAGTGGTGGGGGTTTTCATTCAGTGCGGGAGAGAGAAAGATTCCAGAGATCTGGAATGTGGCCACCTCACGGGAGGAAAGATTAAACAACAGGTTGTTTAATAAATAGTGACCTGGAGAGAAGGGCAGCTCATGGGTGTAAGACACAGTCAGGTGTAGTAGCTGTGGGTGGAGAAAGAGGTTTCAACACCTGCAGCGTTCATGAGATCAAATTAGTGATAATATGTTAAAATAAACCATAATTGCATTTGGAAATACTGGACCTCTGAGGTTACATTAACACAGTAAACACAGAAATTATAGTGTGGCCGATGACATCAGGAGTATTAGAGGGACAGCAAAAATGGACAGGTTGTGATGTCACGTATACAGGAAAGACTAAGTTCATAAATGTGCATTAGCTTAAATGTTCATATGTCCTGCGTGGATTTGGTTCTTTGAATTCTGTGGACTTATAAATTATTTAAACACTGAAATGCAACAGCCAGTTCTGAGTTTACACATAGAAATATTAATAATTCCATATCAAGACATGACTCTGTTTAATCAATTTACAAACATGAACAAATATAGTGATTATCAGAAATGTGCTGGATCAAGTTTGTTGGGGTAAAACTGGCTTGGACACCTCAACCTCTGTTTTCTGTGTTGACATTTCATATTGAGACAGGAATTGAGGGAGGATTTATCAAAGGTTTAATCTCTAACCAGTTATGGTCTACAGTTAGAGAGCTGGATTTAAACCAGAAGATTGATTGTCATCACTGGTAGATAACAACTGAGATGTTCCCCGGGCACTCCAGTGCTGTGTGACTAGCCATAGCAAGCTAGCTTTGAAAGCATAAGATCCCGCCCTCCCCTCACGGCTCACTAAAGCCACGCCTCCAAAACACATGAACACATAGTTTGACAGACATAGAGAGCAATGATTGGACGAACATTTTATAGTCCTGCTCCTTCCACAGAAGATAAATATTTACATAAATATATTTACATCACTTTACTTAGTGTTTGCTATCCCTAAGAGACTTTCAACCAGCATAACAAAAATATCATCTACCTGTCGCCTACCTGGCTTTAAAGGTTTATTTACCCTCAATATCACAAATAGAGATACAGATTCAGCCGGCCCAGCAGAAATATGTCTTCTCACTTATTCAGTTATATCCATCAGTGAATGCATTGGCTATTTTGCATGTTATTTTCATTTCTGCCGCAGCGATGCATTAATGCGATCAGTCTGGTGTTGCTGGTGTGCAGTATCACACATCAGTGTTATATCAAGATGAAACGCACTCATGAGTTGATGTCACACAGTATTTTGGTGGAAGCTCTTGTGTGGCGTGATGGTTTATTTTGCTGCTGCTGAGATGACATTATTTCTGTATTTCTTTCTCCCTGTGGAAACTTCAGTCAGTGTAAGAAGGTTACGCGACACTTCTCTGCCGCTCAGAGAGTTATCATCATCCCATTCATGTTGGAAGTAGCTGTTGTGACATTTCTCACCGGTACATTTTAAATGCAATTTCCTGAATGAAAAGCTCTCCATCAGAGCTAGAAGCAGCACTTTTCATTAATAATCAGGAGAGAGAGACAGAGAGAGGGCTGAATGTTTATAGTGTTTATATATGTTTATATAGCCTTTCCTGTGCCTCTATAGTAACATGTAAGCTTGTTCACGTTTTCAACACCCCCCGCTCGTCCTCTTTTTCTCATTCCTTCTCTACTTCCAAACTGTACTTCTGCCACTGTCAGCACAATGGTTCATAGGAAATGGCTGTCTGTCTGTCTGTCTGTTTGTCTGTCTTTCTTTTTTTCTTTCTTTCTTTCTTTCTGCAGTTCTGTTATTGTAACAGGTGCAGTGTTGAGTCTCAAGTTATCCAATATAAACAGCAGTTTTCACTCATGTTTACCTTATTGGTCTAAATCGACTGGTTCAGGAATTCATCTGGCTGTAAGTTTAATGCTGTGTGGGCTGTTGTGAATGAGAGGTATAGACTGTGTACAATGTAAACAGAGTCAGGGCTGCATCTCTTTTAAATCCCTTAGTTTTGTTTCAGTGTGGATTTCTGCTTTCTCTTTGGTATCAATATGAAATAGGATTTTCCCTCCTAATAATATTATTAGCACAGACTGGAACATAAGACAACTCAACGAGCGGTTAGCAACACTCAGTGCGGGGGGAGACGTTTCAGAGGTTGTTAGTGCAGGCCGCTGATAATGAAGGGGCTGTTTTTGCTGGAGGGACCGTTTCAAATGAATGCTATTGGCTTAGTGGCTAAATCTCTGTTATTTGTGTTCATAAATGGACTGAGCGGTGTCTCGCTTCAAGCAAATAAGGAAAATGTCAAAAGCAATCTGTGTACCGGCTTAACAATTACTGCAGCTGTAATGAGATTCAGTGAAAAACAGGGAAATGTGTCACTGGACTGAACTCCAAATCACAGACTGCTGCATGTCACAAGATGCTGCCGCTAATACCCACACAAACATAATGATATTCACCAGTGTGCTGAACTGATAGAGAGACAGAGAGAGAGACAGAGAGAGACAGAGAGAGAGACAGAGAAAGAGACAGAGAGAGAGACAGAGAGAGAGAGACAGAAAAAGACAGAAAGAGACAGAGAGAGACAGAGAGAGAGACAGAAAGAGACAGAGAGAGACAGAGCGAGGGAACCAGGCAGAGAGACAGACAGAGAGAGAGAAAGAGAGAGCGAGAGAGAGACAGAGAGAGAGACAGAAAGAGACAGAAAAAGAGAGAGAGTCGGAGGGGTGCACAGGGAGTGATGCAGTTTTCATGCATTGTTATTATCCAGCATGTCCCAAGATATTCTCCATTATTGATGCAACAACACAAAATGTCTTTATTACTCGTATCCACATGGAGTTAAAGACTCTGCTACAGCTGCTTTAATTATGTTCATTAACAATCAATTATAACCTTTAAGTGATAATTGTGGAGTTTTAAGATCAGTTGTGTACCGGTTGAAATATCAGCTTGTTGTGCAGTTTATGCTGTACATGAGTTACTTAAAAAACAAAAAGGCACAAAACACTCTGCATTATTCAGTAGCAAACGTTTCTAACAGTAGCGTATAGCTGCGATGTTACAGTGCATGTTTAATTCAGAAAGTGGCGTCCAGTTATCATCCCAGAAATACATTATTTAGTGTTTAATTCCTGCACGACTGTCTTAAACTGTGGCAGTCTGATAAAATGAAAACTCATGAGGTCATGAATTAGTCATTGTTAGTCATAAAGTCATAATGTGTATGTACAGCACAATTTGGCACATATAGTGCCTCATCTGGGTATTCCATTTATAAATAAAGTTTCAGTTATGACAATTTAAGCATGTTAATACTTAAGGAGAAAATGATCATGACAACTAGATACTGTCCAGCACAGTGATCAGATCTTTAAAAGGCGTGTATAGTATTTAATGAACCTCCTGTACATTTATGTCTGCTGTATATGTCATTCTGTTTTTAACATTCAACATGGCTTGTTAGTTTCCTCAGGAATATTTTTTGCAATAGAGAGATGTGTCACTGGGAATAATGACATGCTTGTTTTGAAGTTAAAAACAACACAAACATATTTTGCCTTTTGTGGTTTAATATTTCATGCATCACTGGCTTAACAGAATAACCCGTTTCATCTGACGCTTCAGAATGCTGGGCTGCTAAACCGCACGCAACATTCATGTAGTTGTTTTTGTAGTTTTCATTGCACAGCTGTATGTCTCTTGAACACTGTTTAGTCTTTGAGGACAGTGTTGGTGTTTGTATGGTATTTTATTCAGCCTTTGATTTATATATTGCATCACAAAATGAATAAATCAATATTTTTGTTCCTTCTTTTACCAGCGTCTGAAGTGGCATCAAAGTTTCCATTTGTAGTTTTTTTATTTGTTTGTCAGAGAGCTCGACAGGATTCTGGCACATAAATCCTTTCATGGTGATTTCCTGAAACTGTTTTTTTGAAGTTCTGAGTGAAGTTTTGTGTCATATTTGTGGTTACAGGACTCAGGTGGAGAAGAGGAATGGAACAATTGTGTTCTTAATCTCTCTCTCTCTCTCTCTCTCTCTCTCTCGGTTCTGATCGAGGGCGAGTGAGGTGCTCATCACATGAATATTAATGCAACATGCCTCAACGAGAAGCTTCCTTATCTTTTCATTTTTTTGTCTTGAAATAAATTCATTGCATTTATTGCAGAACTGTCACTGCAGAACAAAAGCTGCAATGCATGAGTTTGCTTTTTTTAATAAACGTTCTGAGAACGTTAGCTAAGTAATTTCTTTTTAAGACTGGATGGACAGGTTAAATGCTGCAGCATGTTACACACACCAGTGTTTTCAGTCTCTCTCTCTCTCTCTCTCTCTCTCTCAGTGTTTTCAGTCTCTCTCTCCTTGTGCTTATTTTCTCACATTCTTGCTCTTTCGTTTTGACTTAAACTTAATCTGAGTTTAATTTTAAAATAAATCATAGCTGTTAATGCAGAGAGAGAGAAACTGAAGTCAGAACTACGTAATTTATCATAGACTAACTGTTAGACACTATCAAGAGACTAAATTCTGGTTCATCACACACTCTGAGACTCTGAGCAGTCCAGCGAGTAACTGCTGTTATGTGTCTCATGTGTTTGTGGTACATCATGCAGCATTTTTGGGTGAACAGATTTGTGCAAACTTGGTCATTGAAATTCTAGTACTAACTTTATGCCCGATTGTGTCTATGGTTTTCAGTGCCAGCATTCAACCTGTAGGGCAGATTTAGTTGTTGTGGAAATAGCAGGTGTTTGGATGAGAGATGAGTCTGAGTCTCTCTCTCTCTCTGCATGTGACTCTGATACAGATCTTCTAAAATGAAAAAGACTGTATTAATGATCTTGTCCACAGAACTTCTTATGTATTCAGGGGGGATGTCATTTAATATAAGAGTTCATTTGGTTTCCTGAAAAGTGTCTGACACACACACACAGAAAAAATCTGAAATTATAAGCAGGAGAGAGTCGATAAAACAGAGTCCAAAGGATTTATTTTCAGACGATACACTTGTAAAAGTTTACATTGCTTCATATTTAAGCTTTACGGCCGATGCACATGTTCTCTATGGAGGTCATATCAACCAATCAGAGTTACCAGCTGTTCCAGTGACCAATCACTGTTTAACAACTTTATTTATGCATAAAATACCAGACTCAGCTTCTCTCATTCTTTATTTCTCCCCCCTCATTTCTTTCTTTCCAGCTATTTTTAAATTTAATTCTTATAGTCAACTCAGGGGTTTGTTTACCCTCCAGATGAATGAGACAAACGACTTGTGCTCCAGTATTGAGTGCGATGCACAAAAACAAACAGTAAACAGGTTTTTCTACAGCTCTGAACAACCTGGTTCAATAAAAGCAGAAAGTTTGCGCACTCATTAGGCTGTGACCACAGCTGCTGTTTGCCTGCCGCTCCTTTAGTCCTGTTATCCAACCATCACAATGCACCATGGGAATTTTACACCTGTACGATGCGACGGCGTTTGATTGCGTTTCATTATGATCTGACCGCCATACTGCTTTTCTCCATCATTTCCAGAAATTAGGAGATGGATTCAAACCCATCACCATCAACACAAGCGGATCCGTTCCACCCAAATCTCACGAGAACTGATTAACTGAGATTAGTGTGGCAGTTTTCTTTGCTTGATTTACTGGCTTAACTCTCTGGTTTCAGCAGTTTTATCAGGAATCAGAGCAGATTTCAGATGAATGTCTTGATGTGAGATGTAGTTCAGCCCCTGATTCACACTCACCTCCTCACTAATCTTATAGCTGGTGCTTCAGTTGCTTGTGTGTGGAGAAAAAAGATGTTAAGCAAGTGTCACTTTAATGGAGTCCAGCTGAAGCGTCTTTACTGCTGTGTTGTACATTTTGCTCCTTTTTCACACTGTGTCTCTTACACAGAAATCTGTGTTTACTTTGTTGTCCCGTGCATGTTATTAATTTAGCCTCTATTTTCCTCCTTGTTATTTGCAGCCCACACGCCCCCCACAACAAACCCAGCGTCTCGTTGTGTTTCACCTTCTCTTTGCCTGTGGGCAGAATTGTGCGTGTGACAGCCATTTTCTTCTTTAATTAGACAGCTGATGTATCCTGCAGACACCTCCACTGTTGCTCTGTCACAACCACTGCAGCTGAAGTGCATCATCTCACACACCCCCTCCAAGCAAATGACTAAAATATACTGCCGACACCAAAAGAACGTGTTTACCCGTTTTGGAACAGCTGGGAGCAAGACCCAAAGCTGTCATACTGTTTTTATTCTTTATAAAATCTCTAATAGCATGATGCTAATTCATCATAATTTTAAGGTAATGTACCTGACTCTGTTAAAACACACACACACACACACTCACACACACACACTCGTTTCCACTGTAAATTTTGACAAGGACTCTGTAAGCAGGAGATTAAGACGTGGTTGTCACGTTAAGTCTCATGTTTTGTTACTGTGTTTATGTTTGAGCTTCCAGTGGCCCAATAGAGTGTGTGTTAAAATAACACCAGTTTCCTTTAACAGAAAGTTTAAGTGTAACTGAAGTCTTCTGAAGAGATAACTGAGTGACACAATCTGAAAAACACAGGCAGAGATTAAGCAGAATTAGCACCCGTATATCTCTGATCAATCATTTTGATTTTTAAAAATCTTTAAGTAAGTGTCTGAGTCTTGCTGAAATGTGTTATATTTCTTTATTTGGAGTTAACAGAACATGTCTCACAATGATCACATTTTCAGAAACAGTAATAGACGGCTGTATTGCATCACAGCTGTTTTATCGCTAAACATTTGATGTTCACAGACAAGCAGCTGCAAAATTGTCTTGTTTTAATCAGTGAGACCATCATCGACCATCATCGTGTCTGTTTTACACACAGTCTTTGAAACTCATTATTGTGAGACTGAAACTCAGAATCGGTCCTGTCACTTATGTCATCACAATCCATTAGCAATGTGCATCTCCTCTGTTGTCCTTTGTGACCCTGAGATGAATCTTAAAGCTCTTTAGCTTTATGATATTGATTATGCAAAAATCTGCCATGAGGAATCGATAGAAACGCAGTCAGAAGATCATGACTTACTGCTTATTACTAAAAAGTACATATTTTAAGTACTCAACAGGAATTTGAGAGTAATTCAGATGATGTCATATCCAGATCTGCTTGTTTATGACACGACAGCATGTTGTAATCACCAGCGATGAGCGCTGGGCTGAGAAGTGCTTTGAAACTGATCTGAAATCAGTTTATTTTTCATAACTCCAGCAAGAGGCAGTTAAGCACCAAACACAGCTTTCCACTGTTTACTGTAGAGCATTAAACAGCAAAGGTAAATGTTTGATCTGATTGCTCCAATAACCTTTGGTAGCATGACAGCTTTTTTCTAACTAACTAAATAAATGTATTGGTCAAACACGGTGTAGACCTGTGGGTATTTTTTTTCAGTCACGAAAGGTCATTTGTCAGACTTCCTGTGAGAAACGTCAAGAAATGTTAAAGATCAAAGATATTGACCAATGAAATAACCAAATGTCTTTTTTTATCAGCTTTTTATCAGATCTAGGGGCTGTAAAATCTCATTTTGATCAAATACAGAAGCTGGAGTAGACTCAGGAAACACTCACTTCAAGCAGTTTGACTGTGTCGTGAAAGGTTTGGATGCAGTTTAATACAGCTTTTGAACAAGTCTCACTCTTGGCTCTTATATTTTTAGGAAAGGGCTGAATGTTGTTCTTTTGTTTTGCAGATGTAAATCAGACATCATGTGACGTGTTAATAAACTGTGAGAAAATGAACTGTGGCACATCTATAGAATCAGATAATAGATTATATTCTCTACATGAGCCTCAAATGGCTGAAATAACATTTCCTGGATTTCCAAAGCCTGTGTTTAGTTTCCAGGGTAATACTTGTATGTTAGTGGAAGAGACTTTCAGCTGGTAGATGGAGAAAATCACCCACACGGATGTGAGTCTGCAGTGTGTGTGTAATTGTTGTCTTGAGGTGTTTGTTGGGGAAGCTGATCTCATATCAGCACAACAGCTCAGTCGCTTGTCAAAATGAATTTCAAATCGTTTTGACAAATCCAGGTTTGGAATGGACTGAAGTTTGTCGTCTTCTCTTTCTCTTTCTGGATTTGAAGGCTTAGTGTCACAGGACGTGATATTAAATATTAGTTTTCTGTGTTTTGGCAGACATAAGCGTGCAAGCTGTCACATAAAACCCCTCGTCATCATCACTCATTAACTCTCACACGACAGTCACAGACAGCCGGATTCAGAGCTGAATGTGAAATGTGTCCATCACACATTTAAACAGGGGAACTGAATGTTGCTATTGTACTCGAAAAATGATTTTGTTCTCTTTGCTTGTTGCATACACAACAACACACACGTCAGGTTTTATTCACAAGCTAATTAATGAGTATGAGAGGTTAAAATAACAGCATCATATATAACAGCATATTATATATAGAGCTTAAGGGAAATCTCCGGGCCTGAAGCCATTTTTATCTTAAAGGTGTGTCAAAATCGTTTATCAAACGCAGCTTATGGTCTGACTCATGTCGTTTGAAAGATGTATTATAACTGACCTGCCCTCAGATATTTACAGTTTGATGAGTTTCTGCTTATATTTAGATTCTATGAATATGAGTTGAATATGAATATGAGAAATATGAGTTTTATAATAACATGAAAAAAACACATAGACAAAGTTCACAGGTAATAAACCACTGACTACAATCTAATAATTTGTTAATATATCATTTATTTTCTCTTTCTTTAAGGTCATGTGTTACATATGTCATATTTCATTGGGGAGAAATACAATGAAATATTAATAACATGACTGTATGACAGGTTTTGAGGGAATACAAATGGCAAAACAGAACAATATTGGAAGATTTTAATACAGTCTGTTTTTCAATCGTTAGATTAGTTTGTAAAACCAAACACAAAAAGTTAAACTGCTCTGTGGTTCAGTGAATTCTGCTGGTTTATTTTTGACTGTCTTGCCAGAAGTAAATAAAACTTTCCATTCGTTTTTCTGCTTCAACAGCAAATCTGAGCTCTGCTCATTTTTTTATCCTGCAGGTTTTCAGCAAATTGATGGTCAGTGAACAATCGAACCAAATGATTCTCATCTGAGCTGCTCTGTCGTGTGGCTGTTAATGGATTCTAGGAGCAACAAAGTGTCTATAACAAGGTAGCATGAAAACCTTTGAGCTTGTATTTGCTGTGAAAGAGTTGATGAATTTCACCATAAAGGGTGATTATGAAAGCGCTGATGTTTTAGGCTAATGGAGGGTTGCTGCTGGTTTTATGATGTCAGCTTCAGTTTTGCTGGAGCTTTGTTCATTTTAATGAGGATCTGAGCTATATATCAGCATGAATTAATTCTAGTCTAATGAAAGTGTCTCTGTTGAACACTAGCAGTTGTAAAATGTTCTTAATTTGTTCTCATTTTCTCTCTCTTTTTCTCCATCCGTCTGTCCATCTGTCTCCTCAGGGCTTGGTCATTAGATCATTACAGTTTGACCTCAGGTGAGAGCATGATTTTAAGATGGCAAAGATTGTCTGTATTCTCATTCTTTTTAATTAATATTTTCTCAGTTTTTCCGTTTGTTGGATTTGTCATTTCATTTGAATCTTTTGACTGCAGCCGCTTCTTCTCTCAGACGTTCCTCTCCATCTCCTGACATGTGTTGAAGCTCTTTGAGGTTTTGCTGGTCTCCAGGCTTGTTTCATGAATGATGTTTGTAAAGTAACATCATTACAGTTGATTGTTATTTGTGTGGACTGAGCTTCCACACTCACAGAACTCACACAGCTATCTGAATATACCGGCATAAATGTTATTGATCAGTTCATTTGAATATGGATATTTGTATTGATTATTTGCTTCTGCTGAGTGGCCTGGTGACCGTGGAGCAAATTGAAGTTTGTGATTGACAAGAGGTAGTTTGTGTGGGGGTGTGTGTGGGTGTATGTGTGTATATATGTGTGTGTATATGCGTGTGTGTGTGTGTGTGTGTGTGTGTGTGTGCGTGTGTGCGTGTGTGTGTGTGTGTGTGTCAATAGCCATTAAAAGAGAGAGTAATTCCAGTATTTTCAGGGTTTCAGGATGATTGTATTTCTAATCTAATACTTCACATGTTTTTTTCACTGTTACAGAAGTGCTTGCAAAGTGAATTGTAAGGAAAAGCAGCCGATCCGTCAGATTCAGTCTGCGCTCTGAAACCTTCTCTGATTAAATGTGCTGATGCGTGTGTAGATCGTGCATATAAATGACACGTTATAATCTATAGCAAGAGAAAAAACTGATCCTGGGTCAGTGTTGTAAGATTGTGGTGTGTGTTCTCAGCACTTTTGCATTAGTATGCTTTCAGTAAAGCGTGTGAGAGACAGTCCCCTCCAGCTGCTTTCATTCTGCTCAGCTGAGGCAGGTTTGCTTGACTGCTCTCATCTCTGAATGTTTGGCTTTCCTCATCTTACTGGTGCAGCTTTGTGTTGATTCAAGGTGTTTAAAATTGTACGGAACATTTGTTTAAAGAGTGGGCCAGCTTTTCAGGTCACATGTACCGTGTTCAGCATTGTGAAAACCCTTAGTAAGGTACTTTTAGGCTTAAAAGGATTGTTCACCCAAAAAATGCATCATTTACTTC
Organism: Ambastaia sidthimunki; assembly: GCA_036877625.1. Classification (NCBI taxonomy): domain Eukaryota; kingdom Metazoa; phylum Chordata; class Actinopteri; order Cypriniformes; family Botiidae; genus Ambastaia; species Ambastaia sidthimunki. Next base: position 11,956 of record JAZGTK010015037.1, read on the forward strand.
ATTTATTATTATTTTTGGCAGAATATTCTGGCCAGTGTTTGTCATATAATAAAAAGTGAATGAAAACTAAACTGTCAAGTTCTGTTGAAGAACAATGACAGTGAGCCAAAAAGCACCTGCGCAGTTTTCTGAGCCAAGTTTTCTGTAGCCGTATAATAACTTTTAAAAGACTTTCAGTCTTTGTTCACTGATAATCTTGAGATTAATTTGAGATTAACTGATAAACTTGATAAATTATTTAGTTTTGTGAAGTGGAAACTTGCAAGCCTCAGACTCAAGCATACCTTACTTTTACAAAATGGCCACTTCTGCCTCTCTCATTAAAGTTAGGGTAGGCTCTCTCTCTCTCTCTCTCTCTCTCTCTCTCTCTCTCTCTCTGTGTGTGTTTCAGAACAACACTGTCAGGCAGATCAGATCTGTGTGGTCAGATCAGACCAGCTGCTAATAACTGGTGACAGTTTCATTTCACGTACATCATCACATTCCTGCAGATCAATGGCTGTCTTCACATCAGAAGGAAACTGCTGTTTTAAAGACTAGTTAACTGTGAATATTTCATCTGGTCAAAAGACTTCAATGCTTCTTAGGCTTGGTGTGAAGGACAGAGTAAAAGTTTATTTATTCAGGTTGTATGAGTCTATGTTTCTTGTGTTTCATATATATCTCATGTATTCATCATATATATCGTGTGTGTCTGTTATAGTTGTCAGTAGGTGGAGAGCGGTGGAGATGTAGGTAAGAAAAGGGAGAAAGCATCAGAAAGGGATGGATGTTATTTCTGGCTGTGGGAATGTCTTCCAGGTTTTGTGACCAGCGTGCCGTGAGTGTGTGTGTGTGTGTGTGTTTTATTGGTGTAAATCAGGGGTCTTGTTCTGCTGTCCAGTAGTCAGCAGATGTCATTGCTTTGGATTTTTTCCCATTTGGCTAAAATCTGTTTTCCACCTCCTGTTTATTTACACAGATCCAGCAGAAACCTCGAGTCAGTAGAAGTACTAAAATAACAAAACCAAAATAGCAAGAGTATGAAAATACGTCTCAATACATAGATTTTTGTTTATAGATTTTCTGGATTGTATTGGACCTCCCCAGCTAACTATTTTAATTTGTAAAAACGTATCTCTAACATTTCCATCGAGTAACACAAATGTTAAAATGTTATTCTGAAAGTATAAGGAACGTTGAAAATGTCTAGTTTTTAGATGGTTATAAGAACGTTTTGAGAACATTAGCTGAGTCAAAATTTCTCTGCAGGTCAATAATCTCCTGACATTGCCTGGCACTTGAAGTTACGGTCCTGTGATGTTGATGGATCAAACACCTGCTAGAAATCACTGTAATGTTACATTATTGGAGTTCAACACTCCAGTGTACAGCTGGTAGACAGAGCTTTAATAGCTTCACTCTCTCTGTGTTGTGAGCTGATATTGCAGAAGTCTTGAGGGGATGTGTGGGCAGGCCTCGCTCCCA
>JAZGTK010015038.1:0-13422 GCA_036877625.1 Ambastaia sidthimunki
TTTAGTCTTTTCATAATACTAATTATACCGGCATAACACCACAATGGTGGCAAAGGATTTTAATATTTTGTTGACTTGTGCGGTTTATTCAAGAAGCGAAAACTGAAAAACAACTTGACTATAAAGTGTGTTTAGGACACATTTAATTAATTCTCTTCTCACCGCCATCTTGAAATCTTTAGTAAAGAGGGAGGGCATTTAGGTCTGGGTTGTGCGCTAGAATCGAGAGGACTGATTCAACTGAGTTGGTTCGTTCAGATCTTTCGTTTCAACGATCCCGATTCACTGTATCGCCGAAAGTGTTCTCATAGGTCTCCATGTGGGCTTTGCAGTAGAATAAATATTAGATAAATAATGTTGTTTATCTTTTTTAAAGTGCCAACTATGTTATCTAACGCAGTGTTATTCCCAAACATCTTCCTTACAGTCGACAAATTTACATTACATTTTGGCAGACACTTTTACCCAAAGTGACTTACAGTGCATTCATGTTACACATTTGTTTTTATCAGTACTTGTGTTCCCTGGCAATCAGACCCACAACCTCTAGCAAGTGAGCTTCAGAAACACTTCATTTACAAACGATATTACTGTTGATAAATATTTAGTGATAAATACAAATCTTAAATGAATCTTGAATCGGTTCGGAAGAATCACTTTATAAAGCGTCGGTTCGTTCGCGATTCGAACATCAATATTGTGCGTCAGTCCCTTGTGACTCCGCAGTCATGTCCTGTTCTGCTAGGAAAAAACACATACTCTACAACAGTTGATGTGCATCTGGATGATCACAAGCATTGGGCGATTTTTGTGTCGAATAGATCGTAGAAACATTCAGGCGCACAGCGAATATCGAAACAGCTGCGACAGTAAAAGCGAAGAGCTAAAGGTAAATGACAGTTTGTTTTTCTCAAAAATCTTTCAAGCAGATTGGTGCACAAAATACCATCATCTTTAGATCACTGTATAGGCCCAGTCTGTTGATTTTTTTGGACGCGGAATTTCGTACTGTCTAATGTTATTTAATCCTTATATTGACTGTTTTCGGTATCAACATGGAATGTATGTCCTTGTTGGGGCTATTTAATCGCACGAGAACAAAAGACTGCTGCAGTTACAGCGTTTGCTGTTTGTTTTCGCTTCTGTAATATGCTTCCTAAATACATATTATTGTATCGTATTAATACATTTGTTACAATGGCGTGTTTTCGCGGCAGTGACGTCACATGAATCAGTATGAATCACATGAATTAATTCTTTGTGCTCGTGCCACTGCATGAACAGAACACTAATGTGTGCGGTGTAATCACTTACTGCTTTTACTTCATTTTGCAGTGTCATTCAAAAGTCAGCTGCTTGCGCTGCAACTATTATTTTGATTTAGTCATTTTGATTTCTCATAATGATGCAATCTTTTCCAAAACACTTCTCTAAAAACAATGTTCAATTCGACTGTAAAATAAATAAAAATGTAAATGTTGGAATAGTTATTATAAATACTTAAGGCATAACAGATTTAAATATAATTATTGCTATAGCCTGTAAGCTTACAGAGACAACAGAACAATAATTACATTTCTTGTTAACTATCTTATCTATGAGTTTTAACTATCATTTATCAATCAGTTACTGCAGTGCTTAGTAAGACTTGTTGCCCCATTAAATTAAAAACACAACAAATACTAAAGTTGAACGTTTACTTTTATTATTACCAGACTATATGTAGACTATAAACATTTGACAATTCACTGAATGCTTTGTCAAGGATGACATCCATACATCAAATAAGATTACAATGCTTTCACTTTTAACATATAAACATAAGTCTAATTATGAAACATTTGTCTAAGACATGTTATTGCTACTGTCTAATATCATTCTCTGTCACTCAGCTTTTTTCTCATCATGGCTTCTCGCAAGAAGGTTCTGCTTAAAGTGATCATCTTAGGGGATTCTGGGTAAGTGGATCAATCGACAATGATGATTAGTTTGTTATATTCAATTAACAGTACCAGTGTCATGCATACCAAATGTTTTACACCACTGACACTTTGCACTAAAAGTCGTTTTACTTGTGTAACCAACACTGTCATGACATTGCTTAAGGAATTTCCCTGATTTTCCGCCAACCACTGCCTGTGGTTGGAATTTGCCCAGTCCTGATAAAACTGATGTCCAATCAGACTAAAAGTTTGAACACTAATGAATACTTCTTATTTAGATCACGTCTTATTTTTAAATTTTCAGATGTTATCATCCTTGTGCTATGCAGCTGTGCTCTGTGTTAAATATTCTCAGATATGGGCTGCACTTTGGTATTGACATATTGATGACTACATAGCTTATTGGCTCTAATTGTTTTATGTCTGTTTCCTTTAACAGAGTTGGGAAGACCTCTTTGATGAATCAGTATGTAAATAATAAATTTAGTAATCAGTACAAGGCCACTATCGGAGCTGACTTCCTGACCAAGGAGGTGATGGTGGATGACAGACTGGTCACCATGCAGGTTTGTCTTCAGTGTTCCTGTAAGGTCTTGAAAAAATATTTGTCCAGTTGCAATACTACCAAATTAATAAGGTATTAATAGACTTTTTGGCATTATCAGTTAATAAAGAATAAGAGGCAAGTGTGCCCTAAAGATGAACAGTGCTCCACAGTAGTAATCGTCTCTGGTCATGTGATGTAGTTAAAGGATTTGCATACCAAACAATCATGTCATCTCCAAAACATGACAGTTACTAATAAATCATGGGTGGCAACTCTGTGCTTGTTTTACAGTCATTCTTGTGTAATAGAGGCCCTAACAGTGTTTTCTGCTAATACCTCATATATACACATTTACTTACATGCCTGGTAATCCCCTGGTGCTTCCCAGTAGGCACCAAGTTTGAACCACCAGTTTTTAGCTTTGACATTTGCTTACGTCAGCCATGTCCTAACCTGTCTGACCAGTCGTGATGATTTATGTTTTGTACATCCAAACAAGCAGTGTTTTGGAAGTTACTCCTAGAAAGTCCTCTGTTACCAACTGCCCTTTTTAATGTTATTATTATTTAAAAATTCATTGCATGCTAGCTATTACCAGATAGACAGTATAAAAGTAGACATGGTGGCCTGATGATGATGTCTGTACACCCCCAACACTGCTAACACAACACTGCCTAGAATAATGTTATTGTTCTAAAAGTTTATGCCAGTTGCATAAACAAATAATAAAGTTATTATAGGCACATTTTTGTAGTTATTATAAAGATTTCTTTTTCTTCAGATTTGGGACACAGCTGGCCAAGAGCGATTTCAGTCACTGGGTGTGGCTTTCTACAGAGGAGCAGACTGTTGTGTGCTGGTGTATGATGTCACGGCACCAACTACATTTAAGACTCTGGACAGCTGGAGGGATGAGTTTCTCATTCAAGCCAGTCCACGAGACCCAGAGAACTTTCCATTTGTCGTACTGGGCAATAAAATTGACCTGGAGAACAGACAGGTTAGTGTGCAGTCCGGACTCATTGGCAATATCACTGTAGCTTGACGCTACACTCTTTAGACTTTGGATGCACTGGAAACTGTTGCCGTTATCTACTACTAAGTAAATACCTTTGTATTTTGAACAGGTAACAACAAAGAGAGCTCAAGCATGGTGTCAGAGTAAGAACAATATCCCCTATTTTGAGACCAGTGCCAAAGAAGCCATTAACGTGGACCAGGCCTTCCAAACTATTGCTCGCAATGCACTTAAACAGGTAGAGGCCTTTGATTGAGCTTAAGTCTTAAAACAGTTTTAAGAAATCAGTTTTCCTAACCTAATTGTACAGATTCTAAAATTAGAAACATTTCAGCTGAAAACTCAACTTACTCAATGCTTGGACCAACTCTTACATCCTAAGTGATATAAGATAAAAAAATAAGATCAAAATCAGTGATTAAATATTCTTGCTATCTGTTGAAACGTTCATGTTAAAATGTATAATCTAAAATGAACTTTCCACTTTCAGGAGTCAGAAGTGGAGACATATGATTTTCCTGACCAGATTAAACTAAGAGATGACAGACCTGCGTCTGCTAGTGATGGCTGTAACTGCTGAAGGAGAGACAACACGTTGAGGAAAGAGAAAGATCCACCAGGAAAGGGAATAAGGGAGGGATGGAAAGGCCTTTATTAGTGTCCATCCTCCCCTCTGCAGTTTTATTCCCCTTTGAAACAGCCAGGGTATCAAATACCACATGTGAAAGCTGAACATCCATTTCACTGCTGAACTGAAGTGACATGTGGTATAATGGAGGAACAGGAAGCTCAATGTGTTACATGTTACAAATCCTACTATCACTACAGCTGTCCAAGATTTTATTTTCTCTGAAATGATCCTTTTGTCTGTTAGTTCATTGTGCCTTTGGTTATTGTTCTCAATATTGGTTTCACTTCTATGCTGAGTAAGCATTCTTTGAAAAGACAAAAAAAGAAAAAAATGTAGTAGGGCTGGGCAATATACTGAATATTTACAATAAATTTGATATTTTGTTGTCAACATTTATTATCGCAAAAACATTGTGAATACCAGTATGTTTATTGTGCTTTTTCCTAAATTTTGTTAAGCGTTATGCACCTTTTCCACCATCAAGTTTTGAACACCATGCCAGTAGGCTTTATGTAAGCGCTAAGTCCAGTTACTGTATATTATTAAATTGTCAGATTTTAATCAAAATCAGTTAAAAGATTCATGGTTTGTTTATCATCACTCAGAAATGTTCAAGGCCCTATGTGGTATTTCAGGAGTTTGAAGGTTAAAGTAAAACATGTAGCAAATTATTGCTGTGCACAAATATTTAGGAAAAGCTGTAAATAACATGCCATAATTGTTTTCTCGATTTTGTTTACGTTTCCTTCTTTAAATAAAATTCACAACATCAACATTGGTTGTTTGGTTAAAATAATGATTCATCGAAATTTTATGACAAAATACATACACATTGGTTTGAATGTCATTAATATGGTTAAAAATATCTAAATATTTAATTCTTAAGCTATATCGCCCAGCCTTGATATCTAACATGTCATGAAGGACAGGCTTTTTAAAGGTCAATAGCATTGTTACAGTGTATTACTTTCCATCAGCCATAAAGTTACTAACTTTTGGCAGTTACAGGTTTCTTTTGCAGTTTTAATTAGGCTATTAAGTACTTTTGACAGAAATTTAAGCAACTTAATTGTTTTTGTAACATTTCTTTAGAACGATTCAGAAAATACTAGCGATGGTGTACTAAAATGTTTAGCTTTTTGTACATGTTGAGCTGAAAAGAATTTCCCCAGTCTTTCAATCAGGGTATGTTATAGATAGCAGTACTGACTGTCATACAGGTTTAACATTGCAGATGTTACAGCAAAAAAAATGTTCATCCTTGCTTAACTCAGTATTTTGACTTGCCTTTGGACATTTACATGATGTACCCATTTTAGTATATATACATACATACATACATACATAAACCTAATAGCTCCTCAGTTTTATATGCCAAATGTAAGAATGCAAAACAGTGACATTTACAACCAAGCTGTGTCAAACACTTTTTATTGTAATTTAATAACTTGCACATAATATTTACACAGTTAAACGACCACCAGTTTCCTCTGATAGGAAAGCAATGCCAAGTATGATGACAATGGCAAGTATGATGACAATGGCAAGTCACCATAACCCTGTGACCTGACAGGGGTCATTTCAGCGAAGTTCAGCATGTAAAGAAAAAGGAACTCAGACTTTCACCTTCCTAAAGTCCACATTAAATACATCCTACTTTCTTGCCTTGTTTTTTGAACCAGGTACACAGCTGATTGGCAGAGACAGTCCAAAGCTGAAGATTTATATGGTTTCCCAATTTGTTTCAGTCCATGTATGAGGTATCCATGCCCTCTGTTTCGGGGTGGAGCAGACGGCCAGCCAGACGCTCAATGTCATCCAGACTAAGTTGTCTAAGGGAGCGTTCATAATCCTGGGGAGAAAAAGGTAGTTTCTATAAATGCCTTAAACTTTTACTAAACTCTTAAAAATTAATCACCCTAACTAACCCTTAAAACATACTGTATACATGTTTTAATATCAGTGTAACAATGAACTAGGTGTCAGTGAATTGGGTCCCTTTTATTAAGGGTTTTCACATGTTGTTTTTAGACCACCAGTTGAAAAACTTAAAGGGGACCAATTGTGGAAAATTCACTTTTATATGTTGTTGTAAACATGTTAGTGTACAGAACCACCCCATAATGATAAATATCCACCCATTCTTTTTTTAATCCCCATTAAACCTTAACATTCCCATTGAACAGTCTGCTGGCATTCTCGACCGCTGACAGATGCTGCCATATTAGAACAGATCCTGCTCTGAGTGAGCAGCACACAGTCCACCATAGTGCTTAAGATCACCAGCGCTCTCTCCCCCTCGAATTTGGGCAGTACAGTACGCAAAATCTTTTAATTAGCTGGAAATTAGCTGGCCTTTGGCCAAGGCGATGTGAGCATCACCCCAACAGGGAGTGCAACGGAGAAAAATAGCAGGCAGTGTGTTGTTGGCTGTCACAAATAGATCTGTCTCTGCTCTCCCGAACCAGTTGCACTGTTGAGGGTGAGGCCTCCACTTTCCGTAAGAAGTTTCGTTTTTCAAGAACATGTCTGCCCTGCAGTTCAAGCGGCCAGGGATGTGGGCTGCTCTGATCAAAAGGAGCCGTGTCTGTCTATAGTAACAGGCTTCTCGCTATTCTTCTCGCAGGGCTCTGGAGCGCACGGCACCCTTATAGTTTATGTGCAACACCACAGACATGTTGTCCGTACTTATCAGCACATATTGACTTTCCAGTTGGGGGGAAAACTGCTCTTAGCTTAGGTTATGCTTAGGTTTTTGTGCCAAGCCCTCTCCTCTTATGACCAGGACCGTCACGCCAGAGTTTTGAAACTCTTAGGGTGACCCAGTGGTCTGAAGAGCTAAAGAGGCGCAGGGTAGACACAATGCTCTCCATGTGCTCTGAAGACACTCCTAGATACATTATAGGCTGACTCAGGAGCAACACGCTTCTTTTGCTTGTTCACACTCAGCCCTGGGGACTGAAAGTGGCAGAGGATCAGGCTTGTATAACTGATTAGCACATCTTGTGAATGCACCATACCAGCCAGTTAAATAAGTCCAAATAAGTCAACATGTGAATACTGCTCTCTCTGAGAGTGAAAGCGTGGCATTGTAAAAGTGCAAGGGGCCAAAGTTTGCCAGATGTGGAAGTTAGCCTGATGTGGCAGGCTCATCACCCTGAAATGCTTATGGGCCTCAGAAATGCTCATCATTTCTCATTGTTCATTTCTCATCGTTTTCCTGACCCCGACCACTTTCTTCTCCTAAGCAACCAGCAACATGTATCTTCATCCTCAGGGCCAAAGGAGATAGCCCATTGCCGCTGCAAGGTGACGGCAGAAGACCCTGGTACAGAACCGTGTCGTCACAATCACCCCGGTTTAGGGGGGTAGGGGTTGTTGGGGCTGGGGTTTGATGCAGACCCATAAGTGGGCTGCTGCCCTGGCAAACCGCCACAAGCAATGTTTCTCAGAGTGCACAGCACCCAAAATGGGAGAAATTCACAGTGCAGGCAATTGGACCCAGAGAGAGCCACCTCAGCATGGGTAAGGCTCAGGAACACGATACAATGCTTATATGAATCCCGTGGGTCTATGGGACCCTCGCACAACAAACAGAATGTGGTTATGCTGGAACAACTCAGCAGCAATGGAATCAATTAATTGTCAAGCCTATGTCACTAACTGGCAACCAAAATCCAATAATCCAAGCATAAAAGAGAATAGTATTTGCATGTGATCTGCTAAATGAACAAATGTAAATAAAAAAACAACATGTTTCTGCTCCCACCAAAAAGCGAATATTAGATAAATCTGTGAGGAATTTTGAGCTAAAATGTCACAGACACATTCTGGGGACATTAAAGACTTATATTACACATTGTAAAAATGGGCATAATTCCACTTATAATAGTAATATTAAGTTTGTCAGAAGTAATAGCACGTCTGAAGCACAACTGTGTACAAAACGTTGTGCCAAAGTTTAATACTTGGAAAAGTAACAAAAAAAAAAAAAAAGAAAATTGTTGATATCATACAAAGTAAAAAAGTATACCTTAATTAGTTGCTCCTGCACTTTAGCTGCGTCGGCAGGGCTGAAGTGTTTGGCCAGGACAGTCGACAATAACTGCCACACACCACTGCCCGCTTTATGATTATTACTACCGCTACTCACTCCCACCGCTTCTCCACTCCTCTCTCCCGTTGGCCGCACTACCAGATTTAGCTTGGCCTCTGGTCCAATGGAGTAATCACTTAACCTATGTTCATCTAAATACAGTGGCAACAGCGTGTCACACATTGCATGTATTGACAATTGAAATTAATGAAATGTTGCTAAACGTATCCGTTATTCAGATCTATCAAACAGCATGCAGCAAAGAAAGAAAACAAGTGTTTGTGCTACCTTAATGAACATTTATTCATAAACACAAGGAAAGAAATTTTTTTTAAAAGAGATTTCCAAATTCAAATGATTTTACATGGAGCACAAAAGAAGTTTTGCTGAATTACTAAGCAGCTCTTTTCAAAAAACAGAAGTGGAAGGTGATTCAAAGAGAACAATATAGAAAACTAAAAGTCATTAGATCACATAATTTTTTTCCCAGCAATGAAATCAAACTAAATTGACAGTAGCTTGACCCTCACCAGTTGCAATATGACACCATTTTGAATTGCACTTAAGTGTGAATTGGATTGGACATCTTTTAGTGAATAACGCCTTAAGTTTCAGCCTGTTTCTCAAACAAAGCTTTCACATGGCAACCGAAGAATTAGATTATAGCGCATGTCACACTTGTCGTATGGACGACTACTAGGGCTACCAGGATTGAAAAGATACAATAACTTGCCAAACAATGCAATGTGTAATACGATAATTTGTCAAATCAATTTTAACTGTAGAAAATACTTAAAAACTGAATTTAAAAAAATAACATGTTTTACATTGCTTCTGGGAAAAGAAACAATCTTTGATAGACTTCTCCCTGCTATGTGGATATTGGAATATGCATATTTGCAATAATTTGATAATGACTATGCTGCTTTATTTAGCTCTATAACCCCTGGTAACCAGGCATTGGTTGTAGGTAAGACATCCTTCTTCAAAACATCCTTTGTGTTATTTGAAAGAAAGGAAACCAAACAAGGCTGACATGAGAAAGTCAATATGACAATGTTCATTTTGGGTGAACTGTTTCTATAAAGTCAGAGGTGTTACCTGCAAGGGCTTTTCCTTTATATAGCAGTCTCTGCTGACTGGGTGGGATATTTAAACGCTCTGACACCAGTTCTTTTACTGTTGATACCTTTTCATTTTCTGTCACCTGTGGATCCATAAAAAGAGGTCAGCCATATTATCTACAACCACAGAGGTTAAGTTACTCATATAACCTGATTTATTTAAGCCAGGGGTGTCCAAACTCGATTCTGGAGGGCCACTGTCCAAAAGACTGTGGTCCAACTTGCCTCAACACACTTGAAAGTTTCTCGCCTGCCTAAGACCGTGATTAGCTGGTTCAGGTGTGTTTGATTAGGGTTGGATCTAAACTATTCAGGCCTATCCCTCCAGGAGCAGGACTGCACTGCCTATGCGATTACTGCATTGTGCCAACTCAACTGGAGTTAAGCAACAAATAAAATCTGCTTGATGTGTTGTTGTTGACATCGTTTTATCTACTAACTTAACCTGATTAGTTCTTTAAACTAGACTGGTTTAAAGAGATTCATTTACTTAAGTCAAAGGCTACGTTACAAATCCTAGACAAACTTTTTGTGCATTATACTCTGCAATCGATTAGCATGTTCTTCGTCGATCCCCAAAATGCTTTTAGCAGCCCCGTAGCTTTTGAGTCAATGCCCTGTGAACGTCTAATTATGTGTGTTTTTTCTGAAAGTATGTCTAACCAGTTACGGTTAAAAGTAATTATTATCTTGTATTTATTCACAATTAATATTTATAACAATATCTGATTTACTGAAATCAGGTAACAGCAAAGCAGAGCCAGCACAGTGCTGTGCTAATAAAGCTAACAGCAGTAACACATTACTGCCCTAAAACACAAAGCGACACTTAAACCCACCTGTACATTGCACTCTTTTCCTTGAAGTGGTTTTACCGTAAGAATCATCTTTATAGTTATATAATTAAATACAAAAGTAAAAAATAACTAACAATGTCGACGAACCTTCGTTGACTACCAGCCGATGTTTCCCATGGACATGACGTCGATGGTCTGAGCGACGCATGCGCATTGAACGTTGCGCCTCAGCAGTGTCAGTCAAAACACCCTTAAGAGACCACTTTTAAGTCCAGAATCTACATCTAGACCAGTAAGTCCCCATTTATTTAAGACCAAGACATATCAGTTTTAGAACCGGACTGTCAATTTGAATGAACTTAAAGCGAAAACATTTGCTGTAACATTCACCTTTTTTCCTTGTTTCTTTTCCACATTTATGACTCCAACTCTGCCCTAACTTGCACAGCCATATAAAGATCAAAACAAAACACACACTAAAAGATGGGAAAAAATTTATTGAATTGATTTAAAAAATATTAAGTCAGTTGTATTGTAAATCAAAATCAATTAGGGTTTAATAAAATAGAATAGCTTTTTTAATATGTATTACTTTGCCAATTAAATTCTTATTCTGCCCATTATAACTTCTCTGCTTAATGTAAGTAGATATTTTAAAATATTTCACATTTCAAGATATATATCTAGCTGTAGCCTAGTAGCTCTATGATGAGACCTAAGAAAGACTTTATACAAATATAAAGCCAAACCATTGTTATAGGCAATTAATAAATTGTTGTAAAAAGCAAACATTTACAGATATATACTGACCCCAATAGTGACAATCAAATACAAGAAAACATCTGAACAGTATTCTAAGGCAGCACATCAACTACATAATGGGAACAATGAATAAAAGCACATTTCAAAAGCATCCATGTAAATATTATATTTGGCTTATATTATCCAGAATTTAAATTTTAATTGTATGTAATTTTTAATTGTATGTAAATGAATGTAAATGTTCTTATCAATGTTGTTTTTTTTGTTTCTTGTATTGTTTAGATTTATATATTATGTTTATTTATGGATCATTTTTGTCTCATACAATTTTTTTTAAATAACATGTTATCTCCTATAACATCTCAATGTTATCACAAAAAAATCCAGTGAAAGGAGTTTATTTTAATTAAATTGTTCATTTTCCACCTATAAGATATATAATGGTGAAGATAAAACAAAGCAAAGAAATTATATTGACATCAGAATACAATCAAAGAAGGTGCATTTTCTTGAAATTTGCTGCATTGCAGTAGGAGCTTATGCAGCACGAAGGTTAAAGTGATGTTCTCAGGAATCTATAAGAAAAATAATACAGTAACATCATCTAGTTCTAGTTTTGAAATGCAATAAATGAAATGCATTATTCAAAAGAATATTTACAAGATTTGACTGTTAAATGTAGAATGCATTTTTTTTTAAATAGTAAAATTCAAATAAGGTCCGATCATTTGCTAAGTGCATTTATTACATGTAATATTTTTTCTCAAAATACTAGAAATTGTATCATCAAAACTTACTTATGTTGTTCATTCACATGTCCGGCTCTAAAACAAAGCAAAAGCAAAAAAAACAAGCATTAATTTTTCTTTAAAGTCTTAAAAGTCTTATTTAATTTCAATGATGTAATTGTAATTATATGTTAAAAGACTCAGATTCTTTTATTTAACTGCTCTTATTCACATATTTGTTAACTATTTCTTAACTGATTATAATAGCTGTTTTTAAACTCCAAAGTCCAAACAGAAGTAAAACGATCTTTAAAAATACAACACTCATTCCACCTTTACTGCTTTTAGGATTCAGTAGAAAAAACAATCAATTACAGAATATTAAGATAAACTTTACATGACACACATGACATGAACTTCAGATATGTTCTCACCCCACGTGTAGGTCTTCTCGTTGTTCATGTGTTTTACTTTGCAGGAATATACCTCTCCACTCTTGGGCAGGAAATCTACATACTTGGTGAGGTGGAACTTCCAGCCTTCCTCAAAGGCCAGGTCAGTCTGTATGGCCTTAGGAATCTCCATACCATCCTTGAGGAGTTTAATGGTAATTTCAGGGGGATAAAAGCCAGTGGTGTAGCAAATCAGCACATTCGATTTCCCATACTCTCCAGGGTTGCGGCTATATACCTGTACCTGTGGGTCAGCTAGTAACAATACAATACAAAGAAACATTGTTAATTTGACATCTGTTCATTGTTTTCCCAAAGAACACAATAAATAACTTGACTCATAACTTGACTTTTAAAAGCAAAAATGTAAATCTATTTCTATTTCTTTGTATTATTTATATTTAGATATTTAGTTTATATATGGATTCTTTTGTAAATTCTAGTTCTAAATTCTTGTTAATTCTTCTGAAAAAAACGGATTGCTTGAAAAACATGTTATCACAACTTGATGACGTTTACCAACAAAACGCGGTTAAACGAGTTTCATGAAATCATGCGCGCTTTCAACCAGTAAGTGAAAGTGAAAGTATCTGGATATTTTAAGCGCTGAAGTCTTTACAAACATATTATTAACAAACACTTGAAATGTACACTTTGAAGTTTTACGTATTTTTATTATGGCTTAACTATGTTACATTTTAGGATTTCTAAATGTTTTGGGTTCTATTCTTCACGTTAGGTCGAAGTTCGTCACCGTTGATAAATTAACAGATAAATAATACGTATTAATTCCCAAAACTGCTAAAGGATTCGCCACTATTTACGAATATGGGTTAATACAAACATATTTAACGATTAGTATATAAGCTAACAAACGTTTAACGTTTCTGCGTTAAACAAGACAGTTTACTTACATTGCATTGCAAAACAGCCGGCGCTTAGCAGTACAGCGGTGGCTAGAAAGAGTTTACCCAACATGATTTCCACAACAGTATCACTAATGTTTGAAAATATACACTTTAAATCTGACTGTATATAATATACGTATCCAATTCACGTCAGGCCTTTTGCTTCCTCTCGGTATGAAAACAACACGGAAGAAAGTAAAGGACGAATAATAACGCCACGCCTAAAAAATGTTTCAGCCAATAAGATTTCGTTTTTTGTGTCCGTTGCTGGGTGCTTAAGACGTCATGATGGGCGGGAAGACTACTTAGAGAAGGTTTTCTAAATTATTAAACGTCACATATTACACTGCATAATTCTCTCTCGGTTTATATATGTATATATTATGTGTTACATATATGCACACACACACACACAT
>JAZGTK010015039.1:0-13420 GCA_036877625.1 Ambastaia sidthimunki
AGTGTAAGTATGTATTTTTACCCCGCTGGTAAATAGTTTATCTTCTTTTGCTTATATATGGTTCGATATGTTTGCTGGAAAATACAACAAAAATGCTGATTAGGAAACAATATGATTTTTTTTACAGCACATTGACCAGGTAAGAGGTTTCCCTAAACCTATTTTAAAAACACTGTTTAGGTGTTTTATTTGGTCTTTACCATTTATCCAGATATTGACATAGAAGGTCAAGAGGGCCAATCAGAACAGGAGAGAAAAAGAGCGTGTGAGAGCAACCTAGACTTACTGGTTCATTGAGGAATCAGAGAGGCAGAGACATCAGTCAGAAAGCGGCAGTCTGCCCAGATCACTGAAATCTCTCAGCCTGGTCTTTTAATCAGCCTTTAGAGAGTGAAATATGAGGCTGACACACTCCAGCACCTCCTTCATCTGCTTTCAGTCTTCTCTCCTTTCCTCCCCCGGATGTGGGCGCGTGGGGTTCTTATCAGGGCTGAAGGGGGTGGAAGCAGACTGCTGTCCGGCAGGACATTAAGCAGAAGATAGACAGGCAGACTTTAAAGAACAAGGTATAAATGATCAGAATTCAAAGAGTTATACAAGTCATTTACAGAGTGAAGTTCTAATGGTAAATTCGGAGGATAAATACAAGTTTGTTTTTTTTGGTCTGGAAAGCTTTCCCAGAAACATATAATTTTAGATTTAATTTTGCCAAGTACTTTAGTTTTAAAATCCCTTTTTATAACTTCTATTAAGTTCTTGACCTAAAAATAAAAACTGGACGCACTAGCCCAAAAACGCAAAAAGCTAACATGAAAATGACATTTTTTGGATGAAAAAATAATCTTATTTTAAGAATTTTTTTATTTGATTGAATTTTGCAGTTTACACTATTTTCTGTTCTGTGTGATGGAGGTAAAAAAAGACAAACTAGATGGAAAAGTTGTTGACAGGACAGATGGTGACTTGCTTCACTAATGATCATGTCTGCTTAAATGGGACATATAAGCCTTTGCTTTGCTTTGGCAGGACAGGTGGCAGTTTGTCACTGTCACACTACCTTCACATCACAGGCCTGCTCATATTTGTAACACATGAAGCCCTGACACCATCTGAGCTTCAGGGGTTCAGCTGATGCCAGTGAAATGCTCTGATTAAACATGCCTCATCAATCCTGTTTGCTTTTCTCCTCCCAATGCTACTTCCTGTGCCGCTCCTGTCACAGGTGAACATGTTTCTCAGTCAAAATGATTCACAAATGACTGGAGGCAAGCAAAAGACAGTTTTAATACATTACCGCTGCTTCTCGACTCAATGTTCGTTAATGGAACAATTGGTGTTCCGTCAGGTACTAATTAGCCAAAGGGAATTGCATTGTGGGAACTGCCCTGTCAGGCTGTCAGTGTGTCTTGTTCAATAGGTTATCAAGGCCCAGCACTCCAGCCCTCAAGGAGTCTCCTTACACAAATTGAGGTGGGCATTCTGGAGGTCCCTGGAGAGCAGTTTGGGATTGTTTGCTTAATGTTGGTGGAAAGTTTACTAATACACTTTACTTAGTTTGACACTACAGTTGGTCACACTCACAGACACTGATGCTTGTATGTGGTAATGGCCATTCTCATTACACATTATTATAAATAACAATATTATACAACAAAAAAGTTTCAGTTTTGAGTATTATCAAAAGGCTAAGTTTTTTGACATTGGCTTTAAAAATGGTTTTAATTATAGTTAAATAATAGTTTTTGAAAGATTTAAAAGATTTGCTTGACTATACTTATTAAGAAATTGTATTCTCATTGAATATTTCAATACTTTAAATTGGCACTCTTTCATGAACATTTTTGACACAAACACATTTCAGATTTGCTGAAACTGAGCTAAATCATGAATACTTAAACTTTGTTTTTGCTACAAAAATTAAAAGCTACAAACCACTGAAATATTTCAGCTTAGCGCCAGCACACCCAAAAGTCTTCGGTCAAAAGACAAAAAGATATTAAGAAATTAGCCAAATGACTTCAGGAAGATTAATTACCACATAAAAAACATCAAGATACTCACGAAGTTGCTTAATTTTATATTGTCACAAATCATCATGAATGTACAGTATTATGAATATTCGATATGTCTCCCAGTTCCATCCTCAATGCCGACACTTACAGTCAATTAGTTTTTACGTACAACCATTTTTCGCCTTTACTCATCTTTTTATTTCATTCTTTACGAGCTATAAAAGCAAAGCCAGAGGGGCATTTTTAACCCTCCAGAGTATTGAATTACTCGTAACCGGGCAGAACCGTGAGAAACTGAGGTAAAACAGATAGTATTTCACCACAGTTATGAGGCATTCATCAGCCAATGGCTGTGGACGCAGGTACATTCTGCAGTTTAACTTCATACACCAAGTCAGCTGGATTTCCCATAATGGACATAAAAAAAATTGCAGATTGCAGCAAAATGGGTCCAACTGCACAAAAGCTTATTAAGTATCGATCCAGGGAGGTCACTGTTGAAATTCAGTTTTCACAGTGTTACAAAATCAGATGCCACCAGCCAAAAATGGAGATGAGATGACATCAATAAAAAAAGGGAGTTGGCCTTACTTATTTGTGTTCCAGTGCAGGTGGAACGGAGCCCACTGTGGCTTTAAATGTCAGGGGAAGATGGAAACAGAGCAGTTTGTGTCAGTGGTTTGAGTGGGGGTTTTGTGCTGGGTAATGAATCTATTTTGTGACGGTTTCTGCTGAAGTCATGAGAAAAGTTCAGAGGCATTTTGTAATATTTTTTCTTGTGCAGACCGCTTTCACTTTTTTGATAGGAAAGCTTTATCATGGTGCTAAGCCAGGTTCGAACTTACCTGGAGAATGAATTGTATCAGTCAGAGCTTTTTCATAGCTTGGGACCTATTTGCATTCTCGTTTGTTTCATTTAAATATCACCGCTGTCTGATGTTTCTTATTACATTCCTTACAAGATATTAAAGTAGACAGTTTCTTTAAAGCTATAAAATGAACATGAACAAGTGTTTAAGTGTATATTGAAGTCATATAATTGGAGACCTTGGTGCCTGAGCAATGTTTGAGACATTCTTGAGATTATTTATAAAGCTCTAGAGAAGATGTGAGATTACTATGGTGATTACTTAGTAAGATGAATGTTAGACGCAGGAAACTTTAATGCATAATTCAAATACAACTCGTATTTATTTACGCTTATGTCTTTTCAAACCCATATGACTTTTTCTGTCATTCTCATCTTGTGTTTCTAAAGGGTTTGAAACAACAACCTTTCTATTTATTCTTGTTGTGCACAGAAAAATAATATCTACCTTGTTATTTTTTTTCTTGTAGTGATTTTGCATTGCATATTACAAATGTGTGTGTGTGTGTGTGTGTGTGTGATTTTTTTTTTAAAGAAAATTATTGTTTTGGACTGTCAGGTAAAGTCTGGATGAGCAAGAGAGAGAATCTCTTTTTCTCTCAGTCATTGTTTTCCTGTGAGCCCAGAGCATCTGTTTGGATGACCTCCTCAGAAATAAATATGAACTTGTAGTGACGTGTGTGTGTGTTTCTGTGTGTTTGTGTGTGTGACAGAGAGAAAGAGAGAGACCAAGTGTGAGAAATAAAGAGGTAGAAATGAAGTACTGCTTTCCTTCATCAAGCAATCTCTCAGTAATGGATATTTCCTTTTCATTTTTACAAAATGAAACATCTGACAGGAGAATAACAAACTGTCATTCTCGCTGGGTGAGTCTTTACTGAAAACAAAGGTGTCTAGGTATCCTGGGGAAATGTGGCATGTTTTGTCAAAGGGAGATGAAAGGAATGTGTCGCTTCTAGAAAAGCTTTCCAATTACACTGATGCGACATTTTGGAGGTAATATTCACACACATACATGCACCTATTGAACTAAATTTGATCATACCATAGACTTTATATACATTATATACATTATTTAGTAAATACTTTGCATTGGTCAGTTATTTAGTTTCTTGGTCAGTTATGTGTCTTTTTTTAGCAATAATGGGTAAATCTCATGTGTGAAGTGTACGTGAAAATTGTACGGGTAACTTTTGGTTCAAACAGTGGCATTTAGTTTAGAAAGGGTTACCTGTTTGCTCAAGGTTTGTTTAAAACACCTGGTTAGAAAGTCATTATTTTTATGGTTCTGATGGTTCAAAAATGTTATATAACAAACTGTGTTGCTCTGACACTATCTGAATTTCTCAGCCTAAAGGCATCTACTATTAGTCTCTTAGTGTGACAGAGTATTTAAAGATTTATAGGCATAATTAAAATGTAAATGCTGAACATCTATTCCGAAACATTTATCCAGCTTTGAGGAAAACATCAGCCGAAAACATCAACATAATGACTGTGGCCTGGGTGTGGGCATCAAGATTGAGCTGAAAACATTCTCTGCCCCTTTTCCATTTTGTCATTAGGTTTACAAAGGCAGGGAGAAGGAAAGAGAGTAGCAAAGCATGATGGGATTGTGAAGTCTGACTGTTTCTTGGAGTGTGCTGTATGAATGTTCTCTGGTGCTCAAGACTTTCCCTGTAACTGCTTAATTCTGACCACATAGCCAGGTTTTCCATGACCGACATTCCAGAGAGAAAAGTGTCCTTTGGTTTCAGTACTATAAAAACATGCACTGGTTTCTTAGATACAGATTAAACCCAGATTATGTTGAGTCTTGGAATGTGGTCATTTCAAAGAATAAGTATACCAAATGATCGAATGTGAGCTTGGGCAGGCTTAAAATCTGTTTTGATTGTGTATATTTTTTGTGTTTTAATGAGAAACAGGTGAGTTTTTGAGACGTCCAAGAAAAAAGGCTGTTTGCTTTATGAGTTGTATTTGAGCACATTACATAAACAGATAACATCATATTTTAATATACACAAACAAAAAACAGTTTGTGAGGGATTTAATAATCTTTTTAACGGGATGTATTGCCATTGGTCAGAAAAACATCTAGCTTGCTTTTGTTGTTTTACATGAAGAAATGCTTTTTTTAGCTCATCATGTTCAACTAAACATCACTCCAGCTTTCCCTTAATAAACCTTACCTGAGGCCGTAACTACTGTAAAGGAAATGGAGGATAATTAATGGCTAAAACAGGGCATACAGTTCCCTCCATAAGTACTGGGACAGTAAAGGAAAAAATGCTGTGTTTGGTATGGAAAAAATCTTTTATGATTAAAATATGAGTTTGAGGCAAATCTACAGGATGTCATATTTTTTAAGATTCTACAAATTTTTTCTTTTTCAGCTCTCTTGTTTTCATCTGGCTCATGTGTGTTCTCACCCAACACACGACTCAGACTGCAGAAGCAATGGACAGAACTGATACTACACATTCTCTGCTTAAATGTGTGACCAACAATGCAACAGAACACAGCTAATCACTTAAAAACACAATTGTGTGTCAATTGTCCCAATGCTTAGGCTTACATTAGACACAAAGATAAAACTTTGCTGTTCTTAAATTGGTAAAACATGTATGCGCTAGAAACAGCCAAATAACAAAATATGACATTCTGTTCTTTTGCCTCATATTATATTTTAATCATAAAAGATTTGTTGACTTCACAGCAAACAGGATTTTTTTTCCTTTACTGTCCCAATACTTATAAAGGACATTCTATCTATATTTATATGAATCAGTCTGGAGTCTGGAACTGTGAGGAACTGGGTGGGCAACCGAAGTCCATCAGTCACATCCCTAACTATTAACATTTTTGCTGTCCATTGCTATAACTCCCACAACTATTTCATAAGAATCATTTCTCGTCTCCTGGCCCTTCTCTCCTCACCAGCCACGCCAGGAAGAGGATTATAGTTCATTATCCCATTAAAGGACCATCTTTGGTCTGAAGGAATAGTGTCCAATCAGAAAGAGTAATTGTCAGCATTTGTGTGTGTGTGTGTGTGTGTGTGTGTATTACTACTGTTTAATTTAGCAAATATACGTGATGTTATTTTTTATAAGGGTGTGACTGCTGGTAGAGTCGCACAAGAACTTGCGATGTGTATTTTAGACACTGAGAAGAAAGATGTTGGAAGCTGATTACAGATCAAATCTACAGATGATCTCGTATGAGGATCAAGTTCTGAGTCTTCAAAACAGCAGATGGAAAGTCTGTTTGTGTGAGTTTATGCGCTTTTGCATATGTGCGCACAACTTATCATTTTGTCATTTCCAGCACATTTAGATGTGATCTAACATTCATACAACATTCAGAAGTATCTGATTCATCTTTCATGACTGATGGGATTATTCTTTATTTTTTATTATCTGTTTTTATTTATTTAATTAACACATTTAATAAGTACGTCATTTCCATCAACAGTAAAGTTTTTGAATCCACACACACACACACACACACACACACACACACACACACAGTGTTCTATTGTTATTTTATTGTTGGTGGAAATGGCCAAGATGTTATATTTTTAAACCACACATACAGAAAATCCCACTATATGTATGAAATTTGCATAGTGTTTGAAGGCTATTTTACGTTGATAAATTATAAAAAAAACTGCATATTAAACAAAAACTCCCTCTGAAATTTAAGAAATCTCACACATATCTGGCTAAGCAAAAACATGCTGCTTTATCTGTTGATTTTACCACCTGTCTGAAGGAGCTGAATATTTCTGTTTTCTCATCTGCAACGATACAGTATCATGTGTCAGAGAGAATCAGATGATGTGTGCTGTATGTCAGCAGTACCCATGAATTCATTTTCATAAATAAATTTGAGTTTGATTGGGTTAAAAGTACTTTGTAGACTTAACGTACAATGTTCACAGTGTAGTACTTCCTATTAAGTCATTCATGGTCATAAAAACTAAGCTTAAAAAAATGGGTTATTTAGAATTTTTTTGTGTGTTTATGTCATCATTTTTGCCCATATGTACAGTATATAGAATTGTCTACTTAGTAATTTTAACACCTGTACACAAAAGCTAGCCAATTATAGCAGATGTAATTTACATGTAAAAGTCTTAAAGGTACAGTAGCTTACTGTTTTCTTAATGTTTCGTGTTTTGCTTTCATAACAGAATGTACTCAAGCTGGGATGGACTTTCATGATTTGAGAACATTTAAAAGATCATTTTGCATGCTGTAATGGAATAAATCAATTTGTCCTTTTTTTATAAAGAAGTTAAGATTGCATATGCGTTAAAGATAATAGACTCTCCCAACAGACTTTCCCAACAGACTGTTATTTAAAAGCATATATTGATTTTTTTAATTAATCAGGAAATCAGTTTCCTTGTATGTTACTTAACATACCTGCAATTGTCTCCAAGTCCCAGCAGACAGAGCTCACAAGAGATCACGGATAACAAGACCAGCAGCATTAAGACGCCTGAGCTCTGCTTGATGTGTTCCTAATGCAATTGTCTTAGAGGTCAAAGGTTAGCACACAGAGAGGCTCATTTTTAAGAAGGAAAGTCAAACACTCAGTTACATGAATTAATTACCTTGATTTCCTTTTGTGATAGTTACCAGTGATGGTGACTGTACATTATTATTAGATTATTCAAGAATCTGTAGAAATTCAAATTCTGATTCAGCTGTTGTGTTGGCCAACAATGTGGATTAAATTGTGGGATTATTGTTTACCGCCAGTCATTAGACAGCTTTTGTACTTAGAATGTAACCCAGCAGGCAACTGCATTAGTTTTGGAACCACACAAGTGGAAGGGTTAAATATTTAAAGGTTTATATTTTGAGGTATTGTTTGGTGCACATTGTGGTAATGCTTTCTAATGAGTGTGAGAGAGATGAATTTACTGGAGCACAACTCCCCCTAGGGCATTTTCTCAGAACTCTTTATTATATGTCTATTTTATTTCAATTTCCCTACACTTTCTCTTAAGGGGTAGATTTGTCTAGCTACAAATAAATGAATGCAGTCAAATTGCCATTTAAACATAAGACTTGCGTCAGGATTGTAAAAAGTAGTGAGAGGGTAGAAAAACGTAACTAGCTAATTGTATTCACCCTGAAGACATCTGCATTTCCAACGCCAGAGTTTGATTGCCAGTGAGGACACATTAATAAAGTGTATAAATGCACTGTAAGACACTTTGGATAATAGTGTCTGTCAAATACATACGTAAATAATGTTCCCAAAGCTCAACAACCCAACAGCTCAGCCTGAACTACATTTTATAAAACAGACAAGTATTAACACCCGTATAAAGCAGTGCTATTATACCACCTGGTTTACAGGATATTTTTGCTACTGAGTCTTACCTACCTTGAAGGAGGGTGAAATTAAAACAGCTTTCATTCTGTGCTTTGATTTATTGCCAGACTGTTCCAACGTATTTTAATGTCCATCTGTAACCGGTAGCAGGCGAGGAGTGACTCAGCAAGTTCAGGAACATTGTGTCTTAGGAAATATGAGTCTTAAGTCTTAGAACTGAGCATTCACACACACTCAAAGACTCACCTCTCACCTCTAGGTATGGATGTGCAAAGAGGAGAGGATTAGCATGTTGACCTGATATCGTAGTTTTGGGTTCAGACGTGGCTGAGAGAGAGAAAAAGGTATTTTAGCGTTTAACAGCACTCAGCGATTCAAAGGGAAGGTCCCAGGAGACCTATTCCAGCCAGACACACACTAAATGAACCTGTCTTGTTTCTGCCTCTTCTCAACACAGACAATCAGGATAAATCAGAATGGCTATTTTTTAAAGGTTATTGAGGTCTTTTAAGTTCATTTAATAAAACCCACAAAAATTCGGAAATAAAGAAAAGAAATTAGTTTTGATCCCATTGTACTTCAGGTACACTCAGTATAGGAAATGCAAATTAAATGAATTTAAAATCAGTGATAAAATCTTTCCAATAGAGACCTATACACAAACACAAACACACACACACACACAAACAAACACTCTTTTTGCATATTTTCAACTTACACCACACCTCTCTCCCTGCGTGACTCATTGGAGATCACACCATATGATAGAGGGTGCAAGCTATGCATTAAAAAATCATGAAGCAAGGCTAGCTGCAGGGGAGCTCCATGCTGCTTTTCTGCTGACTCATGGTTTTAGTTTGACAGTTCACGCAAATAGACAGACAGCCATAGGAACATTTCTTTAATTCTTCTCATTGCCTGCAGCCCATTGAGCCATTTGAGACCATAGAGCTGAATCAGAAACTCACCGTTAATGATAATGACTTCAGGAACATACCCTGAAGAGACCCATGCAGTCCTCATTAGGCTTCTCATTAAACTGCTCCAACACACACACACACACACACACACACACATATATATATATATATATATATATGCATTTTCAAATATATGCATTTTCAAAGGTTATTATGCAAAGTGGCTCCTATTTGAAGGATAATGTGAATATAGTTTTGAATACTGCAGATGAACTATACACAATTTTTTACTTGCTTAGTATTTTATTAGTTTCTACTAAGTAAAAAAGTAAATAGCAGGACTTTAATTCAGGTTGCCCACATTAGCATCAGATCTCAATGTGTCAATGCTAAGCCACAGCTCTGACAATTCATATGTTTGTAATTTTACAACTTGACAACAAGCTACAAAAATGTATGCTCTTCCTGACAAAAACATTGATCCACATTAGCATCACATTAGCATCAAGGCTTGATGTTGGAGCATGTGTGATATCCACTGACCCGTGGCTCTGACAGAAGATATGCTTTTGAAGCATTTGCATGCGTTTGTGTGCTGTGATAAAGTTGGTCATGTGACTTTGTCAACTCCAGGTATATCATAACATAAATTGGATGTATCACAACCTGTTAGTTATATATCATGACTCAGCATGACAAATGTATTGGCACAGGTGGCAACTCATGGGTGGCCACCCATAGATGTCCGGCAGCTAGTCACAAGCCATGTTTTTCCTGTGACGTGTGTCGCACACAATATTAGGATGAAATGGCGTGAGTGTCAAATGAGCACAGCCAGACGAAACACACTTAAAATGACACGTCTATAAATCCTAAGGCTCTGCTTTCCAATACAGCCCGGCATGCTCTGTGCGTTCCCTTGGGTTGTGGAGATATGGGAGGAAATGTCAAAATATTTACACAAGCAGGTTATGTCGCTGTGCTGACGTCCTTTTTAGCAACGGTCGTATAGTATAAACATCTACAGTTATTTGAGATATTCAACAGCAGATTAAGTGCAATGTTATGCTAATACCTGAGATCCATAAATATCCTGTGGTTTTGCACGTATTAGACCAGCAGAGCTGAGAGCTACGGTATGTTGCATTGTTTGCTCCACAACTTTATCTAACCAGGTGGAAAGAATTTAGTATCTCATGCTATTCCTGGATCCTGTGGGACTCGTCTAGTACATAAATCCCCCTGACGCCTGCCTATAATGCGACTCAAGCCTCCAGCAAAGACGGGTAGCCTCCAGTAAATTATACAAAGTCCCTGTGGCAGAATGAACACATTTACAGAGGTCCTGGTGTACTGAATGTGGACCGTTGATGGTCTTCATTTGTCTGTGACGTCATCAGAGCATTTGGGATAGGACCAGACAAAGCAGCAATTATGATAGCTTTGCTAACCTTCTAATAATATATAACTAATGTTATACTGTTGCCTGTTTGTATACCTCTATCAGTTCATTGAATATTCTTGTTGTCTGTTTGTGTTCCTACAGTGCTGTTGAGTTTGCTCTCAGCTGGGGCTCAGACCGAGATGAAGCGGGTTGTCGGGGATAATGCCACATTGCCTTGCCATCATCAGTTCTGGCAGTCGAACGGGCAAACACTGGACATTGAGTGGCTCCTGCAGAAACCTAACGTCAAACAGCGTGTGGTGAGAGATCTCAGCATTTTTATACATTTCTCACCATCAGTCTTTCTTTCAGCATCACTTCTGTCTCACTGTCTGTATCTTTGCTGTGGATTATCATCTCTGGACCTGAACTTTGAAAACCTGGTCAGGCAGTTGTTTTACATGGGAACCCAAAGTGACTTTTGGATTTATAGATACTAATCTGTAGTTTTATTGTGATAAAAATCTGTATTGTAATAAAAAGTTCAAAAAAAAGTTGTAAGTATATTCATCATTTTTTAAACTTGACTAAATAAATAAAATTACATAACCTACATTGAAGCAACGGATCCAGCCCATATGCTGGAAACCAGAACATCATAGAGACATGGAAATGGGCTTTTAAGGCAGTTTGCAACCACTCCAGCAACTGCATAGCAAGACATGATTTTCAGACAATGCAGACATACAGTTTTGAATGTTGTGTCAGTTAGTGATAGAAACAGTCACACTTTATAGCACAATAGCTGCTCTGTTTCATGGTTGAAGGCCTGTCAGCTTCCCTCACCTGCATACATCACAGGTCTAAATCAGCTTTCTCCACACGCCTCTCTCGCGCTCTCTCTCTCACTCTCTCTCTCTTTCTCTCTCACTCATGCTCACTCTAAACAGCCACTTTCTCTCATTTCTCTTGTTCTCACATAAACGCAATCAGAGCAATGTATTATCTGACCATCTTCTACTGTGAAACTAACATTGTTGTAACACTGCTCAGTTATGCTTTCTGTAGCTGCCACAGTAATTCATCAGGGGAAGTCAATCTGTGTCAACCACAACGTTTATACGTTTAGATGAGATGATTTATTATCTGATTGCGGTAAGATTTTCATTCTTCCATACAGCGGACAAAGATCTCTCTTTTGTTTGAAAGTCAACACACATATCTGCTCATATTCAGTTGAGATTTCCTATCAGAAGTTTCAATGAAGAACTAAAAGAATACTGACATCACAGTCTCCAATACCTCTGCGTCGGGTTGCCCGTCACATGTGTCCGTAATATGTAACAAAAAGATAACATTTGACGTGCCATTAGTTCAAGTCAAACTTAATCTTTGAATTTGTAATTAGGAAGAAACACCAGCTCCAGGGCATGAATAAGTTATTGTTTTGTTTATTTGTATGGATTGGATAACTGTAAACGCACAGCTTGTTAACATTTGTTTATGGTGTGTTTAGCAGCATGCTGCAGACTCTAAGGGGCCCTGTACATGACAACGTTATCGCTAATGCTAACAATGCGATGCGCTCCCAATTTACATCAATGGCATAATGCTGTGACTCAGATGCTGCTCAAAATACGTTGGGAAACGCTAATGCTAACAATACGATGCGCTCCCCGTTTGATGTCATGCCATAACACCGTGACTTAGAAGTTGCTCAAAATATGTTGGAGAAGATCTCCAATATTCTCAAGCTAGAGTCAGTTCTAATCTAACATATATAAATAAATAAACATGACAAAGAATGCCACGCTATGACTGTCAGCGATACAGGACGAATCACAGATGTTTTGCCAGAGATGCAAATTAGTTTTGTGGCAAATGTTTTGTCATTGTGCAGTAGCGTGTGTGTGTGTGCAGTCACTGCAGACAGATCCAGCAGGTTAACACCACTGCAGGTTTGTTGATGTGTAGTGGCATTAGAGTTTAGTCCTTTACTGCAGGCGGGGAGGAAGATGTCACCATCAAAACAGTGTGTAGTTGTGTGTTGGCAGCTGTGTTTTTTGTTGTTGGTGTGTGACAGCCATTTAGCATCTTTACACAAGCAGCTGGCAGAGTAGGTAGAGCTTGATTTGGAGAAGTGCCTTTGTGTGACTCTTTTTGTGTATAGATTAGAGATTTACAATTCAAGTTCCAAGAGTCCAAATGTTTTTTCCAGCAATTGTTTGAATGATCAAAGATCCCAAAATAATTTGCACAGTTTCAGAAGCCAATTGAAATCAATTTTAGCAGACGTAATTGCTGTGAAGGTAATACATGTTAAATTATTAAAATAGTTTCTTATAAACTGCTGTTTTGTCCAGTATAAAGTCTTATATAATAATTAAAACTAACCTTTTCATAAAACAGCATTGATTTGAGCATGTGACTTTTGCGTGAAGATGAAATGCGTCAAATGTGCCTTAAACTTTTTTTGCTATTGTTATGACAACCAGAATGCACCCTGTTTTCTGTTGACTGTATATGAATCAACAATGCAAACAATCATATACATTGTTTTGTGCAATAAATTAGACTCCCTGTGTTAAAACACACCACCCTCTCCAAAACACTGCCTTCAAAGACATGTCAGCAAACCAGAATGAGCAATTTTATCTATATTTAAATCTCTTTCCCTCTGTCATGTTTTAGATTATCACATTCTTCAACAACGAGGTCTACACCAATGACAACCATGCCAGTCGGCTGTCCTTCGCAGGCGACTACCTAAACGGAGACGCCTCCCTCCTGATCGGCGATCTGCAGCTGACAGACTCTGGAGAATACCACTGCAAGGTCAAAACAGGTGGCAAATACCACTGGAGCCAGGTCAACCTCATTG
>JAZGTK010015040.1:0-13420 GCA_036877625.1 Ambastaia sidthimunki
AGGCATATTTTTTACAAATCTCTATTTAGCAGTTTGTCCCAATTAATACTTCACAGTAAATAGTGAAGTTAAGTAGTGAACTAGCTAGTCTTCAAACATCAACAAAAAAATGCCAAGAGATGCATCCTCGAACCTCAGCATCATGTCCAGCGTTTTATAATCTCTCACTGGATTATATTTCCACTGATAGAATAATCTGAAAACTGAATGACACTATAGAGAATAAAATCACAGGCCCACAATTATGCTCTGCTGCATTCTGTTGTAATCTTTTAAATTCAGAACTAGGTTGTAAACAGTAAATACGCTGTAGGCCTTGTAAGCAAGCACAGCTCTCCTGTGATACGGTGTGTGTCCTTTGTAAAGATAATACGAAGCACAAAAAGATTTCCCATGCTAATTGTAACAGTGTTAGGGAGTGAAACAGGCCTCTGTGATGCATCAGTGTTGCTATTTTCATTTTCTTCTGCTGGGAAACACCGTTTCAAAACAGCCTCAACAGTTCTTAAGATTACAGTGAAGAAAGATGATTTCATAATTACAGGAAATATTATCACAGTAAATCATGGTAAGAATGTGATTGGCTCTCTGGTTATTTATGAAACAGTGAGAAGTAATAGATGCTGAATGTAGCTGAAAATGTTAATACAGAAATAACATTGATCAGATATGCTAATGTATGTTAATGTTGCCTGGCAGGCATATACGAATAAAGTTGTACACTGTGATTTTTCTGTCCTTTAGGACTGTTGATCTTGTACAGTAACCACAGCGAGATCTTGGGTAAAAGTTAGCACAGACTGTATGACTGTACAATATAAAGCCTGGGTCACGATTAGCCGTTACATCATCAATGATGTCATATTCCAACACTCTTGTTGACGTAACATTTAAATGGTACCGCATAACTACCCAATAAAGTAAAAACTGTTATATAAATAAAAATACATTTCCTTGTCCTTAAACTAAAGTGCCTTATCAGGAGAAGCATCCTTTTTGGTGTGCACTATAAAGCAGACAACGCATTTTTTTTTACCCCATGTCATATTTTTTCATTACGAAAGCATCTTGCAACTACAGTCTGTGCAAAAAAATTTAACTGTAACAATTATCATAACTTCCTGTGTCCTGACAGTTCGCCAGAGCTATCCTGGCATTCATGCAAGGGTAATTAGTTTCCCGACAGGAATCGTTGGGATGGAACGGTACAAAAAACCGAACATGCACTAAAACGCTTCTAGTTAAAGGAATGCCAGTCATGCGCGTGTCTTGTTCTGCCTGCAGCACGCTGAACAATAGGCACTCATGCAGCTAACGCTGAACACATACTTTCTTAGCTGCTGGCATGTGATCCTGCATGTGTTTCTCCAAAATGACAATTACAGTGAAGGAATTTGCATGTGGACATTGGGAAGTGGCTGGAATATAAGCCGGGTGAGCAATTAGCTGGTCGCATTTTTCTGATCTTGTCATGCAGGGCTGCAGTAGCTACAATAACAACTATAGCTGTATCAACTTTTTTAACAGCTAGAACACTTAAAAGTAATTCAGATGGCCAAAAATGGTTTCAAGCAGGAATCTGCATTTACATTTATTCATTTAGCAGGTACTTTTTATCCAAAGTGACTTACTAATAAAAAACATCACAAGCAATTTGTCACCATAATAACCAAGTTACTTTTTCAAGTAACTTCCTCTGAATATTTGATCTTGTGTTTTTTACTGATAGATACACTCGTAACTAACAAACAAAACAATGCACAATTTGTCTTTTAATAGTGGTCTACACTGCAAGTGGTTTCCCAGCAAACAATTTTAGGTTGTCAGAATGTTTCCCAAACGTTTCCAGTAAGTAACAAAAACAATAATAATGTTATTTTGAAAGTTCAATAACAATAACAAAGTTCAAGTTTTTTTAAAAACTTCTTATGAATAATTTTTAAATACATATGATATGTGTTCATTCTAATCACGCACCTTGTTAGCTGGGTCAATCTATACAGAAATATCCCACAGTCACAGCACATGATATAGCTGTTCTGTGCAAACCATCCACAGCACAAAATACCACATATACCACTTAAAAATACCACTTGCTGACAGGACTGGACTGGCAGTACTGTGAGAATAATACTGTTTGACTTCTCCAGCGCCTTCAACACAATTCAGCCTTGTTACTGAGAAGGAGACTCCTGGGTCACTGGCTACCTCATGGCCCAGACCGCAGTTTCTGAGACTGCAGAACTGTGTGGATGAGTGGGTTGTAAGCAATACTGGAGCTCCTCAAGGAACTGGCCTATCTCTGCTACACATACGACACAAAGCCACTTGCATACATTTAAAATATATAAGACACCAGTCAACAACTCTGTAGATGTGTGTGGATGTGGTGTGAAACAAACAAACTGTGGATTAGTAAAAACCAATAATGAAAAATAATGCAGAAATATTTTTAACAAGGCAGAAAACACTACTTTCTCACAGTGCTTAATGTAGATAGACAACTATAAGTCAATTATTTATACTATAAGTTAATTATTAATAGGTTAAGAAGCGTTTGATTAAAAGAGATGTTGAAGAATCCCAACCAGCCCAACAGAGAAACAGCGTCTCAACCAATGTAGTGAATTAGGGGCGGGGCTGAATGTTTTGGCTAACCAATAGAGGACAAGGAGGCTTCAAAACAATCTTTATTTGCATTTCTGTTTGGTAATACTATTATACTATCAACGTTCCTCAACAATAACGTTCTAACTGGCAGCATTTATTTGGCTAAGCTTTTATTTATATCATATTTACATTAAATGAAAATGTCAGATACTTTACTCAGATCAGCTGAGGTACACAAGAGCTCTCTGTATGGTGAGGTAATTGTGAGGCGTCTTTGAGGATACGTGAGGTTTCAAAGAACGGCAGATAGCAGGAGCCTCGCTTGGAAAAGTTTCAACCGCACGCTGACAGATATAAATAAATGGCAAGAAAGACACAGGACTCATGAAAGAAAGAGACAAGACAAGCATGTCTGAGAGAAAGCGACAAAGAAAGACAAACAGCTCTGCGCTATGATCAGTATTTCAATCTCCATTAAACTTCAGCCTGGCTTTCAATCACTGATAACTTTGGTTGGCTGCTCTGAGTACTTGCTCATTTCAAAGTCTCAACGCTACAAACGTGAATCGTTTATAATTGCTTCATGTGTACAAGTCTGATAAAAATAAGCAAACCTGGAACGTTCCGTCCTGGATGTTTAATTCATTGTTTATTTTCTTTCTGTTTCCTGCAAAGTAACACAGAAATTTAAAATCAGCAGATCACACTGCTGTCACAAGTCAACTTTCTTCTCAGATACATCATTTTAATATTTTCTCTGATGGAGAAAGAGATTATTCAGTGTAAATATCTTAATATACTTTGCTTCTTTATTTTTCAAAATTGGATTTGACTTCATACAATGTTAGTTCCAGAGCAAATACAGAGGCCATGGGAGCTACGGTGATGTATATGATATTACTTGATCGCTTGTGATATTGTTTAATTATTAGTGGTACCGAACCGTCTCTATCCTCCAACTGAGACTGCACAGGCCCTACAACTTCAATAGCTTCTCCTCTGTGGAATCCTGCATTGAAGCCAGAGTCAAAAACTGTGTCTGTGTGTGTAGCAGATAGAGAAACATCAAGGCAAGACGCCACAGAAAAAGACACTTTAAAAAGTCCTCCATTCAAACTGTGGATTGTTCGAATACTAAGCAAATTCTGAATTCCAAATGGCGAATAGCTTCTGCATTCATTGTGTGTTCGCAGATTTATCTTTCGCTCTTAAGAGCAGAAACGCAATGCATCTTCTCGCCTAACCTTTATCAGCAAATATTTATTAGATGCTGTGACATTTAAAAGTATGTAAGAACAAACATAGAGAAATGACCACAGAAGCAGCAACAGTATGCAAAACAGTCTCAACCCTGAAGGTGGGCTGTAACCTTGGAAAGTTTGCAAACTGACTTGTTACGTTTCTTTAAACGGGGTCCAAACCACATTCAATGAGACCACGTTGAATTGAAAATCTAATTTCTAATCAGAATATGACCTGGATAAAAAATTAAAAGGTTGTGAGAAAGTATTTAGTATTCTGCACTACGTGTAGGTCACTTGTAAGCAAATGTAAGCAAATTTGTGACATTGACCGTGACTGTGACATTTACTCTTTTGTACAAAGATTTCTAATTGATTCTGCTGAAACACACATGCTCTTTGGAATATTTTGTGAGTTTTTATGCTGGGATGACATGCCTCATCGGTCCATGCCTGAGCTTGAGTGCATCCTGTCATTAAAGCAAAGGCGGTACATACCAAACACTCAACAAACTCAATTTTAAACATCAGCTTTGTACTCCAATATAACCGGTGCATTAAATTAGAGAAACGCTATTAATTTTCACTAGACATAAACCCAACTCTTCTTCACAACATTACACAACCCAGAACAAAGAAATGTGCCCATGTTATTGACTGCTCCAAAAAAAGAAAGTTCCCCACCCATGGAAGTAACCTGACCTCATTCTTTGGTCCAGTGGCTGCACTCTGCTCCTGTTTGTGTGTTTGGAAGCTGGGTAGCTTTATTATTTACAGCCTCAGTATCTACAATCATCCTGCAGCGCAGCTACAAATACTATAAATATCAAGAGCCCGGATCAGGAGAACTCTGAGCTTTCAGGCCAGACAGGCAATCACATCTATTCATCCAGAGATACAGGCCAACCTCGGTCTGTCTGAGAACTGTCTGAGATCACGAAGTGCTCGGCTGAAATCAAACAATACTGCTTTACTTTTCCAGGTTGTTTTCAGATGTGGGATTCATCTTAATATCCACCTTTTCCTGCTGTCTTTTAACTCCAAATATGGCACGATGGTGATGGAGGTGATAGGAGGTATCAGTATATTTGACTGCCCATCACAGACATCACATTAAAGAAGCAGTTGAGCTAATACACTTAAATGCTTTCAAAAACTGTGTTTCAAACAATAAAATATCAGCATGAGGGTTTGGAACAACACGCACAGACGCAGTCTTCAAGAACAAACCCCTGAGGTATCCTACTGTGTGTCATTAAAATAATAATAAAACAGAGAAAGCAAATCACACGTGTCTCACTTTCATAAAACTGCCTCTGCTTTGATTGTGAATGTTAATATTGTAATGCTCAGATCCAGATGTAATATTAAACACTGATCTGCATCAACATAACCATGTGGATCTTTGTTTACGCAGCCTGTCTGATCACATCCATGCTGAAAACATCGAAAACACTCTTTAAAAACACCTTAAAACGCTCAAAAAAAACTAAATGATCAAAACTCCAAAAATACCCAAAACACTGAAAAAATAAAAACATTTTCACAACACCACAAACATCTGACCAATCCATTTGATGAACACCAGGAAGGTTCACGTTAGAATGAATGACAGCACAACAGCTGATAATCCAACAATTCAATACACTTCAATAACCCAACCGTTACATTTACAAACCAGAAACAAAAACGAATCCCCGGTTATTTCTATGGAAACGCCCTCAGCTTCATTTAACTGACATCACTTAGAAATTCTTCAGGCACCTGGTGTGTCTGGCCAAGAAAAAAATAAAAGTTTTTCCAAAGCAGTGTTTGCAGTGTAGAAAGACATGAATATTAAAGAGTGCCTTCATATAAAACCATATACAGACTTCCACAAGAATCATTATCATGCTAAAAGACAGAAGGTGCTAGAGGGCGACACAAGTATATACACAAAATAATAGTGCTGGCATATTGTCAAATGAATGAATTTATTACCACTGCAAGCCAGCCAAAATGTGTTTACGGCAAAGGAGAATTATGGTTCTTATCTTATTGTGCTGATGTATTTTCTGTGCATTATTTCATAATGACACTGTTGAGAAATGCTTTTGGCCATCTCTAGAAATTCATCTTTAATATTGCTTTCACTTGCTGCGTTCCTCTCATCCCACAAAATGAAACACCCAATTTCTTGCCTCTTAAAGCGTCGTAATATCATCAAAGATAATTAAGTTCAAAGGAATAATGACAACTTCCTTTTAGTTTGAGCTCAACAATCTCTGCGGTGAATTTAAGCGCGTGGCGACACGCAGACTGAACGACTGACCTATTTTACCTCACCATTACAAACAACTTTGATGTTTTGAGTGTTCAGCTCTTCAATAGGTGTTAGTGAATATGTTAAGCAGAGTAGAACATGTTTAAGAGAACATGCTGAGACTGTCTTTTATATATATGGCTCCAATTCAGTCTCTCTAATGAAAGTAATTCAGTATGATTAGTCAAAGTTATCTCTCTTAATAGGGAGAACTTATCACACTGATGGTGTATGCTAGACATAGAGGCTAATGCTAATCTATCTAATCTCACTGGGTGGTGGTGCGGAGGTGGGGGGGTCTGGCCTAAAGCGTTATGAGGCAATTTTATTCAAGACACAGGCAGCTGAAAAAGTTGAAGATCAGAATCTAAGCACCGCATATTCGTGATGGCGTATATTATTGCGTAAACGTTAAAAAAAGTATTTACAAAAGAATCATAATCAAAGGTTGCAGTATCACGAATGGCGTGAAGAAGATATTTTAAGTCTTACAATATTTCAAAGCAAAATGAAATAAAGTGAAAAGTGTTAAACGGAGCGTTAAATTACCCACATTTCAACTGCATCAGCCATACTAATTCATCCTCAATACGAATGCTAGTGCATGACATCACTGCTTGTGGGCGGAGCTTCTTCTTGCCATTGTCTCAGGGGTGACTTTGAGACAAACAATGAGATGCGTTTATGTAACCACACTTGATCGCAAATGGATAGCCAACTCTACAAATGTGACATCTTTGCCATATTAATAAGGTTTTAATGCCTAAACATTGATTCCGTGTGTGGTTTCGTCTGTCCATGGAAAGATAAGCAGAAATAAGCAGAGCAGAGGTTTAGCTGGTCTCGACATGTCATGCTCATTTAAATACATCAAATGTAAAGCCAGGTCTTATAACATATTCCAAAACACACAGTAAGACGGGCCAAGATAGAGGCTGGCAGATGCTTGATTTTGCCATGAGGTTTTCTTTCCCAGCTGTTATGAGAATAGACTCTCTGGCTCCTGTTAAAGCTAACGTCAATCAAACGTTATCTCTGGTTGAATGAGACACTGTGCTTACAAAGACCAGCTAAGACCTGTCCAACAGGAGATGGTGATTATTGGAGAGAATGTCACTTTTAGATCCATGCTCTGTCAACCTCAGTTTATGAACACCGTGGCGTCCCTTCACTCAAGGTCATGTCTGTGATGCCCTTGTGGAAAAGCCAGCTGACATTTTTGTTAGATGGTACTGAAAAACTTCAAGGATCGCTCTCAAAGCTGGACCAGCTGACAAGCGTGTGACAAAAGCCACTTTTTGGAGAGGGATGTAACATTTCCCAATGCAAAGGATAAACTTGAAAGTGATGTTTGAGATCAGGTGCTTATTTAGAATTTAGATCTATATTTAGAGCTATATATCACATATATGAAAATTGTTATTCTTAAATTGTTAGTGAAACTATTTATAAAGTTACAGAACTTTAAAAAAATGTTTGAGTAATGTTTTTATAACCAACCAATAATGTTAATTAATGGACGATTTGAACATTTAAAATAACATTTTTTCACTTTTTTGTTACTTAATAGAAATGTTAGGGAAACCTTCGTACAACCTAAAATTGTTTTAGGTCTAAAATGATCATATCCACACCAATAAATAAGACACCAAACAGCCTGTTTTTTTACTTGTGTGACATCTCGAGACCTCTGTCATGTGCAATCTTCTCCAGAGAGCCGCACTTTACACCTTTCTGGTTTATAACAAATGACAAAAAACAGCCAGCCTTTCTGTCAGGTGGCATGAGAATCACACAATGTGTGCTATGAGTCTCATGTTTTCACATCCTGTCCAATCTGCACTTCCACCCTTGTTCTTCCATGTACTGAATAAACGTTCACTCTGTCTACATTTAATTGGCAATATCACTCTCTTCTAAACACAACGAATTTCACATTGTCATGCACCAACGGAGAGAATGAAGTTTTCTCTCAGAATGCATAAGCATATGCCAGTAAAAAAATAAGTGCTGGTTTACACATGAGGAAATAACAATGAGGGTGTTTTTCGTGGTTATCTGGGCGTAGCCATGTGGTTGCTGGGGTGTTCTGGGTTGTTGCTAGAGTTGTGCTAGGCTAGAACTGGTTACTAGGTAAAAATAGCTCACTACCAACATACCCAGCATTAATTCTGAACCGTCTCAATTTGACCACATAATCTCGGGCACCATTCATGTCCATAACACAAACCGTGCCATAGTTTAATGCTGTTTGTTCATCACTAAACCTAAGCACTAGTAATAGTGGTGACTATTGTTAACCAAGGTCAGCGAGGTTAAGTATTCAAAAAACAAGCTGGATGAAGTCTAGCATGATTTCTAGAGTCTGTGTTGAATGCATCTACAGACATTCTACGAAAATGGCTTCACAAATCTTTACCGCCTGTCACAGTCAGACAGTTCAGACTGTATTTAACTTCAGCTCTGATATGGATTTGCACAAGAACCATCTGCATTAAAGCTCTACGTGAGCCTTGATCCGTGCAGTCCCGCTGTGTCGGCTGCAGCATGTGGCAGAGGTCTCCGTGTGCTCTGACCCTCTCTGTGTTTACCGCACTTAACCATCTGGCTGGATCCGAGCAGCAAGGTCAGCTCGCAGACGCGTCCACGCTTCCATCTCGCTGCCTGGACGCATGGCAGAAGTTTGATCTCAGCAGCATTTGCGTGGTGATTTCACAGAGACCGCCTGCCCGACACTTCGACAGACAGGTGGTGTCCTAAACGTGCTTTATCTTTAAAAGCCTCAATAATTGTACACATTTCTAAAACATGTTTATGTTTATTTACATTTATTCATTTGGCAGATGCTTTTATCCAAAGCGACTTACAGTGAATTCAAGGTTTACATTTTTATCAGTACTTGTGTTCCCTGAGATCGAACCCACAACCTTTGCGCTGCTAACGCAATGCTCTACCAGTTGAGCTACAGGAATGCTCAACAGTGCTTATTAAACTGTAAAAAATAAATATATATCTTAATTATAAAATACAAATAAATGTAGGTGGGCAATTTTAGCGATAGAAACCTAGCTTTAAAAGCATAAGGTCCTTCATTCAGATTGCTTTCTAAAGCCACACCTCCTCCAATATTACACTATTGTGTGCAAATACATAGTTTCACAGGCAAGTAGGACATCCTATCATTGCATTTGGACCGAATGCCTTTACTGTAAATTACTTAATTGCTTTATGAGGTTTCTGAGATAATTTTTTTAAAAGAAATATTTTCTTGCATCATTTTCTGACCTCACAGTACAAACAAGCTAGTTTAAAGCATTTAACCACTAATCTCAATATGGGGTTAGTATTCTCAGTGTCTAGGTTAGGACTACAGCCCTGGAACTCGATGGGAAAGTATGTCTGGAAAGTTGCGCGGTAACCTTTTCAGATGAAATTATAGTAAAACTTTTTGAAATTTATTAGCAGAAATGGCACAATTTTCCAGGAAATCCCACGTGCTTGTCACAATTCTTTAAGCCACTTACAAGAACAAAACAAACAATGCTAAAATTCCACAGCCCTGCAGCCTCAGTTAGAAGCTAATTCTCGCTAAACTACAACGTGAGACAACGGACCGGCGTGTTCAGGCACACATAAACAGCACAATGATAGATGAAAACCACACGGCTTTGCTTCCAAAGGTCTAAAATTGGTCCTTGAAATCAACTGGTTCTGGACAATAAGCTGAAATCTAATCAAACGTCTTTTTCTCAGCCGACGAGATCGAGTTTCCACCGTTGGGTCTGTGGCGTGTGGAGGGGGTTCAGATAACTCTCTTCATTACATTGAAAGAGCAGAGCTCACACACCCAGCCCTGCCCGGCTGCTTATACATTATGCAAAGTGACAAGCAGATTTGTTTGGGGCACGTGGGATTGATATGCATGTAGACAAAATTGCACTCGCTCAAGCCGAGACGCTATTTATAATTCATATCCTCTTGTTGGTTTACACCATCAAAATGAGAATGAGATTTACCCAGCTAACAATTTAAGGTTGCACGAGTGTTTCCCTAACATTTTCATAAAGTAACAAAAACGTTTCAATGTTATCTTGAAATTCTAGGAACATTCCTAATGTCCAGTTTTTTTAAGATGTCATTATTGCTTGATTAAAAGAACATATTCAAACATGGTTATTTCTGTAACGTTTTTAAAACGTTCACAAACAACTTAAGAATAACATTCTTGATTTATAATATGTAATGTTTAAAAAATGTTGCTGCTAATGTTACTGCAAGAACATTTGGATACCTTTCAGAGAACTTCTAAAGAACGTTAGCCAATGCTCTGAGAATGTTTCCTGTCAGCTAGTAAGTGCTTGGAATCGGATGAGGCCTAAAAAAAAATCAACATTAAAAACTTGCTCAGTCTAACAGAAGAGAGGATTATACAGAGTGGAAGAAGATTACATAATTGAAGAGCCATTGTTGTTTTTACTCCATTAATATCAGTGGGGTATCCAACCACGTTAAAAACCTCAATTATCTTGTTTTCTACAGCAGTCCGCTAAGAAGCAATACAGTATTAATGGAAGACTGTACGCTGCGCGGCGAGGGGTCAGTGTAACTACTTGTAAGCATTTTCTGGACGTTGTGAAATACATAATGCATATTTAAACAGTGTAAATGTGCAAATGCACACTGCAGCAGAAGTTCATGGCTGAAGCCGTGCTTATAAATCCACGTAACGGCTCTTATAAAAACAGCAGGGTGTGTGTTATTGTTGGAATATCTGAACATTGAGCAGGCCGGGCTGACAAATCTCCGTCTCGCGCTGACAAAGCGAACGTATAACAAAAAATTTATTGCACGCGGATTTACAGCGCTAAAAGTCCCTCGAGCTATCGTTCGTTTTTCATAGTTGCATTAAAACTAGTCAAAGCCTGAAACGAACGATATGTGATTTTAAAACACTGCAGTCTTTAATTGGGTCATCCAACATGCTGTTTTAGATTTAATCAAAGCTTGGTTTCCAGGCTGAGCTAGATAAAAGTGCCACTGCGGCGAATATTGGACTGTCTGTACACCATAAAAATGACCTGATGGTCTTCGCTAACAACAAATATGAGACTAACGCCAGAAAATGTTTATACTACATATAACTTGTTTCGAATATGTAATTATAAAAAAGTCCTGAAAGCAAAGTGTTTTTCCTTCATCATCATCACCATTAATTTGAATATCGAACACAAAAGCTCTCATTGACACGCTGGCGTGACTAAAGTGGCCAGTTAAACATATTCAAGTGATTCTCTGCCAGATAAACAATTTGCTTCAGTGACTGATTCAGGCCTGTACAGTAATTGTATGTCTGTAAATGGAAATGTAATCAGCAGAAAAAAGGACACTGGCATTATCGTTCAGGGCTGAAATTATGTTTCTGCTATGGCTGAAATGATGGTTGTTTAAAATTTGCTAGCGCTGTTGTGTGTTCTGAACACCTGCCCACCACCATGTGAGAAGACTACACATAATAAACTGCACATCTACATGGAAATATTGTATATGAACTGTTCAAACTAACAACAAACAAACGGTACTACACACACTGGTGCTTAAACTTCCACTGTATGACTTTAAAGTGAACTCTGTAACTCTGTTTTTTGGTTAATAATAAACAAAAATCAGTAACTGAGCAAATACATGACAGATCAGTGTTTAACATGATCTCCTTATCTGACTCTGATTCACACAGGTAAGTTTATAATAATGATTTATAATTTGAGCTGTCGGCTCAAATGTCCGTCTGTAAACAGAAAGAAGATCCGGCTACTATCACAGCGTTTGTAGCTTGTTCTCACAGCAGTTGTTTAAATTCAACATTGTGTTCCATGTTAAGAAATAAATTTTGCAATGTTGTTTGGCGGACAGAGATGGCGGTAGAGAGGCAAAAGTTTTGGGTTGCAGCTTTAATATCTCCTCTAATAACTTTTTTCATTGTCCCACTGGTAGTTTAAATATAATTGGCACTTGTCGGACCACATTTCACACGGCA
Organism: Ambastaia sidthimunki; assembly: GCA_036877625.1. Lineage (NCBI taxonomy): Eukaryota > Metazoa > Chordata > Actinopteri > Cypriniformes > Botiidae > Ambastaia > Ambastaia sidthimunki. Next base: position 12,188 of record JAZGTK010015040.1, read on the forward strand.
GTCGATTGTAGCCCACTCTCAAAAACTCCCACTCACCCATGAAAATCCTCTAGTGAAATCTCATACAAGACTCGTCCTTTCCCTACATCCACATTAAATCCGGGAACAAGTCTGCATATGCAGGGTTCTTCCGAGCACAAAATAATGAGCTCATATTCTGTGAAGCCATGCCGAAAATGAGCTATCATCTCCATACCCCAGTGGAACTGAAGTTCTCATTGTCTCCTGGACCTTGTGCTTATGGACCACACATCTGGGCAACCCTCCCAGATCTCATCACTAGACTAGACTTAGTCCTCGCCGGGGATGTAGAAGGTGTCAACCCCAAAAACCAGCTATTACGTTCCTTATGAGCCAATCAAAAAAGAGCACCAGAGGTTGGTCTGTCATTTAAAGTTACTTCTATTTATATTATATATTAAGTTCGTACATTACAGTATATATTGAAGTCGTTTAGCAGGTGCTTTTATATAAGTAACGCGGTACATTTATCATACTGTTGTTGTGGAAAGCCACAATCGTCCTGTTGTACCGAGTGTCTACGCTCTCGCTCGTGCGATATTGCTGAAATATCGGACGTTTGTGCTGCTAAAATAAAACAAAAAAGTTACGAGACAATATGTGCACTACAAAGATGAATAGCATACTTCCAGAAACAAGGAACTCTAATATAGTCGAGCATATTCAGGCGAAGCCATGAGCAGTTACAACTTCTCCCAGGGATAATACCAGTGACAAAGTTGGTGCAAAATAACCAATGTGTCCAATAAATGGAGGAAGCACTTCCAACTTGGCGCTCCAAATGATTTATGGACTGCAATCGTCGGTCCATGTTGGGAAATCAGGATTCCCCTGCCAGGAACATTGCATTCTGGTTCAATACCAGCTGGGGACTGCATTATAGCCACTATCTCTTAAACAGAAAAAAAACAAGAAACAAAAGACGGGTCTGTGATTTATACATGTGAAGGTGGAGATGGCAGGACGGTACATCCTCGGAATTACCCGTGTGTACAGCACATGCTAACCCAGAGCGCTGCCATTATACGTCTGTATCTATCCCAGAGCAATTTCTGCTTTTGGAACACATTTCGGAATGCGTTTTGGAACAAATTTTGCATCGATTTTTTTGGTTATTACATCTAATTGAAACGACAATGTATAAATCAAAGGAATGAGCAACTATTACAAAAGGTCTTGAACCACAAATGCTGGCATTAATAGAAATGAGAG
>JAZGTK010015041.1:0-13420 GCA_036877625.1 Ambastaia sidthimunki
CCGCAAACACAAAATTTGGTGAACTCTGGCCTCTGAATTCATATGATGAGAAGGCTTGTGTCTAACAGAAAATGTGACAGAGTGACATCTTAGAAAATAGTTAGAAAATCAAAGCTGGAGGAAGATGAGTATCTTTGACCTATTGAAACACACTCAAGGACGTAAGTCATATGTCAATAATTGGTCTATTATAGCCTTTTGAATGATTTCACCCAGTACTGCACAGGAGATCCCTGAGAAATACAGTTGGGTTTTCCGTCTACTGCCAAAATTGCCAAAATCCTCTCTCCCTAGTTTTCTGGGTCACTGTCAAATCAAAGTAAAAAACCCTCTAATTTGACCCGCAATCAATCTCTAATCAGCAGGGCACAATGGAGGGAATCAACAATGAAAAATGGGCAGAGGAAAAAAAACAACTTAAAGGTAAGTTGTAATGAAAGTTATTTTCTGAAGCACAGAGAAGAATCCTATAATTGATTTCTGATGATAATGTAATTAAGGGTTTAGCCTGCAAAAATAAAAAGTTTTAAACTGATCACTTTTTAAAAACTTTTAAACAGGTAAAAAAACTAGGTTAATCAATGGCAATTTTAAGCTCAGCTGCAAACCACTACCAGCTACCAAGAATAGCACTGCCATCACGCTCAGAACGTCCAGGGACATCCAGTGAAATCTGAAAACACAATGTATATTTAAAACAGGCTTTATGAACCTGTAGTATCATTTAAGTGACAGAAACACTCATAGGAACTTTAATGAGCAGCAGCAGTCAGTCCTGGCTCTTGTAGAAGAGAACATGTGCTCTCATCCCTGCAACTCCTATTTAAAGAATTATTAAAGAGAAGCGGCTTCAGAATGCCAAGCCTGTTAAAAAATTGAAGGTAAGAGAAAAGCGAGTTGAGAAGGGCAGGGGAAAGTGAAAGAAGGTGTTGAATATCTAGCACTAATCATTCTTTTAATATCATGTTTAATCTATAGCTAGTTTATCTCAGTTTAAATTATACACTATACACCCACAGACAGTCCACAATCCATTCAAAGGCTTTCTAATGTATATTGCACACCAAATGTCAGCAGAAATTGCTTATTTCAATCAGATTGGCCGGCTGTACACAACTTAAGTGCATAACTTAACCCTACCTGTGTGTATTTGTGGATTGTATAGTCAGCTTACCAAAAAGGAGATTTATTTGCAAGCAGCGAACTGAAGAACGCATTTGAGAAATGTTTTTATTCCGTTCAACTACAATTTAAAACATTGACACTGATCACACCTCCTTTCTGCAGCTACTTGACCTAAATTCCTAATATTCCTAAATTAAATTCCAATATTCCTAATAATAATACTTATTAAGTGTTGTGTTGATGGGCATTGTCTAGACCTATAAAAATAGTACAGAATGAGCAAATACTGGTCAGTATTAAAGTATCCAGACATTATTAAGCTCCAACACTGTGTATAGGATGATCATCACCATAAACAACCTATAAAAGAATTATGAAAAGAAAATAAATTATCTTCACAATGAAACCTTTGAACTTATTAAGAAAGCCAACAATAGTTTCTAGTTTGTAATTTCTGGTCTAGATTTTAAACATTAATTTGAGGCTATAAAAGGTCTGTGCAAGAATTTTAATGTGGTGAGCTAAAGTATTATGTCCTCTGTGATAAAAATATCTCATAGCTCATATATTCAGTCATGCATTATATATCCGCTCCATGATTTATGTAATGCAGCACTTGAGAGAATAAGCACTGTGGCTAAAATCAACAATTTTTGTTTGAGAGCCTGTGGTACTATGAGCTACACAGGAATCTAGTCAGAAGATTTAGCTGTACTTCCAGTGGAAGCAATTAAGTTGTATTCTTAGCATCCGTTTTGTAAGTAAACAGCAACCTTTAACCATTTCAAATGAAACATCAACAATATATTATTCCTGCCAAGGAATTTTTAACCCAAACCATGTAGCCAAAATATTATTCTTTGACATACAGTTATCAAAAACACAAATTTCATTTCAAGAAAAAAAATCAATTTCTGTTAAATATATCATGCATTATAACAGAAGGCCCTCATTCTGTCACTGAAAACTGATATTTTGGTTTTTTACCCTGTATTTCGCATCGTGTATACATATGCAAACTGAAGAAATCTGAGGAAAACTGAATGATTTTGTTGATTTTGGAAATGCATATTATGAAACTATATGCCACAGTGTATAAACACAGCCATTGGGAAATATTTCCTGTTGATCATTCCTTTATCATATGCATCATATTATCATTGTACTATATGCATAATATGTAATTCTATATGTACAATTTTGTAAATAAACAATTCAACTGTATATGTATGCAACTATATAATGTATACATATACATATGTGTTATTCCCTGTTGATTGATCATATCCCCACTCTGTACATTTAGCATTCCGCACAATAGTTTTTAAACAACATCTTTCAAACAAACTGTAATGATCTATGGGATTAGATACACTTTCAGCATGATAACTCGCTAGCATTGCCAAAGAGCATTGCTAGAACATTAAAAATGCTTTTAGATGCTAATATTACACCTTCTGTGTGAACAGAATGTGCTTATATTCCCCATGTTAATTTTCTGCCTGAGGCCATGCTAAAAGCACAGAGAGGGTTGCTTAACATGCCTGACTTTAAAGTGTTAAACTTCATAGGAAATGCTCTAGAACTTTCATCAGAACATAACATGGTGAAGACACATCACAGCTAGCACTGTGTATTACACAATTTAACAGCTATACAGTAATTATGTTTGCTGCATATCTTAGCTATTGTTATGGCAGAGTATCTATTCTCTTTATACATTAATTTTTTCCTCACTGTTTTATAGCACAGAAATAGATTTGTAAATGTTGAAATGAATACATTAGAACTGAATGAGCAAAGCTCTTCATAAAGAAAGCTGAATAATTCACGGAAGAGTCATTTTCAACGAGAGCGAGTCTGAAAGCAAATGATTTGGAAGGCTACTGGGAAGAACTCGTTGAGTTTGCGGAAACAATGCATAAACATAAAGTGATGCAATTTGGAAACTATCTGCGTATGAAAGCAAAGCACAGAAGAAAACAAGATAAATGGCAGAAGTACAGGAATTAAGGGGAGAAAACCTGAGGCTTTTTAGTGTTCAGTATAAGAGCATATTGTTTGCTTTATCTATGCTTATCTTTATACTTTTCAAAATAAAGGTCCTTTAATGGTTCTTTGGTCCTTTAATGGATCCAACACCATGGATTTTTTCATTGTAAAATCTAGGGTTTTTAAGGTAGGGTTTTTCTGTAAATAAAACAGAAGGTCTTTTTTTTCTTTTGATTGTTCCTAAGATCATTTTATTTGGGTTCTTTAAAGAAGCACCAGTAGGTGAGGAATTTTTTTTTAAAGCTGAAATTCTTAACTTTTTTTGGTAAAAATGAACAAAAAAAGCAATTATTCAGCAAGTACATAACAGATTAGTGTTCAAAACGGTCTCCTTATCTTAAACAGATAAACAGAAATAAGACATGTCTACTAAATTGCATGTATGGGTGCTGGAATGGTGGAGCGCCTGTAGCTTGTTTCTAAAGCAGTTTTTTAGAATTTAAACTTGTCACTGACGTTGAGAAAATAACTCAGCAGGTAACAGGTAATCTTATGTTTCGAACAGAGATGGCAAAAGTTATGGATTGCAGCATTAATTTGCAATTGGCATTTCACACATACGGTATCACGTATATCATAAACCCAACTGCAGTTCCGTCACAAACCTGTAGGGGTTTGAAAACTCTTGACTGGGAAAACCTGAACCAGAAGTTTTTGGTGGATCTTAAAATGGTTTTCCTTGACACCAGGTTGTAAACCAAATCCTTTTTTTTGGAACTATTTTTTTTAAATCACACAACTTTCCACATAAAGAGGGACTTCCCACCAACGCATACACACAAGTCTGCCTTCACACAAAGAAACATGCAGACACAAGTGCTCACAGACTCAGACGAACTTGCCAGACTCACAGGTTCTCTACACCCTTGAATCCACTCAGAGACATCCGCTACATCCCCAGAGCTGTAACTCGCTTCACTTTCATCTGTTTTCAAAAATTTATGAATTCTTGACAAGTCAGCAGATAACACATCCCCTTACATCACCGTCAGCCTTGTCAAAGGGATGCTGGAGATGGGTCAAATACACAAGTGTGGGTGTTGCCACTGTGTGAGAGTGTAAATGTTGGAGAAAGAGAGGAAGGTATAGCATAATTTGTTCTTGTGCATGATAATTTGGGCATATTTTGTCCTCACTCTAATTCTACCTATCTGTCCCTCTTCTTTCTCTCACTCTTCATAGCATCTATTCCATCTCTGATCCTCTGTTTTGGAGATTAATCAATTAAAATTCTGCTGCACGTCTGAGTTAAACTGGTACACAGTGATTCTGCATACTAAAAGTCACTTTCAGGTTGACAGCAAAAGGCAGAAGATTCTTCAAACTGTATCTGTGACTGACCAGGACAGAGGCCTTACATCTAAATTTAGGCATCTCATTAAAGGGCCTTGATAAAGAACAAATTGTTTTTCCTTTGTATCCTTTTTAATGTTCTTTCTTTAGCAAACACAAATAAATTGAATGTTCTATCAAATTAAATTTAAACAAAAATAGTAAAGTGATAAACTGTCTAATCATTTTAAACATACAATAATATTACATTGCACTGCACAGAATTACATTTAAATTACTAGACCATAATGAAATAAACATATATGTTTAATATTAAAGCTGCTCTGTGTGTTCCTTACAATTATGAGAAAAACCTTCAGATGCTTTACTTTTTCATTTCTTTCACTTCTTTTCTGCAGATGGTATAGCTGGTATCGAAGAAAACATTTTTTGCTTTAATGTTAAAGAATTGTTTACCGGTGCCATTCCAAACGCCAGTCTGAACAAACACACACATATAAAGAGAGAAAACAGTGTTTCACAGGCAGGCACAGAGGTTTAGCATGCTCTTGCTCAAGGGTACAATCATTATAGCAGGAGCAGGGTGGCAACAGCACACTTACAAACTGTAGTCCCAGGGAACCCTCAGAGTGGCGGTTCCACATTCTTTTTAATAGAAACCAGGGGAATATAAGAACATAGATATATTCCATTTGTGCATTGGTTCTTAACATGTATTTTGACAGCAGCCTGGTTGGGACTTCAACAAGGGAGAACAGTGCAGTGATCAATGATCCCTCTTGGGAAAATGCACAATGTGAGGCTTAGTTAGTTCTGAAGAGCGTCAAGAAGATTGTATGTTACTGTATAGAGGGGGAACTCATTTATTTTGAAATCCCGGCCACAGTAGATCAATATAACATCATGCATCCCTCTGTGCTTGTATGAGTGTCTCTGGGCTTTCATTAATGCACAATAATCACAGTTGAGTCTAATGCTCTCTCTCTCTCTCTCTCACTTTCTCCCACTCACCCACAGGCAATGCATCTCATGCTCGAGATGTGTCACGCTAAACAGAATGAATGGCCACACTCTGAAAACACAAATTGCAAAGTAAACTGATTAGAGTGTAAAAACTACTCCTCCATCCCCTTTCCCGCCTCCCTCTTCCCGCTCATTCTTTCTCACATCTCCCCGTGGGCCGGCAGAATGGGATGATATGGGATGGATGAATGGGGGTCTCTCTCTCTTGGTCGAGATGATCATCTGGTCTGAGCTTTAAGACATACCCAGTAATCAATATGCAGGTCCCTCACATGACAATAATACACTGGAGCTGGAATCCACCGCACTGGCTGGAAGTAATGGAGCATTTAGGTTGTGCACTAGTGTAATTTTCATTACACAAAAGCAGACACTAAATGGTGATTAAAGGATGTTGCAGGCATTTGCACTGCTCCTTTGTTTATATTGGTTCCTTATATTTTATCTACTTTGGACAAAATAAGAGTTACTATTCAATGCAACATAATTTGTTTGTATTTTGATGCTGAGGTCCATTTTTCTTCACCTAAAACATTACAGCTCTGCTGACCTTACTTTGCTCCTCCAAGTTCAACCCCTAAAATATTACCTCAAGTTCAAACACTTAGTACCAAGTTGGGCAAAAATGCATCTTCCACTTGGAGTCCGAGTGTCTGAGACCACTAAAAAAGTCTGAGGCCACTATAGTGAAAATGCTGCCATTGTGCTATAAAAATGCATTTTGGATATCAGCTCACACTATCATGCAGCAGTCCCATTACAAATGATGATAATAAATTAACTGTAATATGACCAAAACCGGCAGCCAATCAGATCTGAAGAAAGCCAAATGAAGCATTTGCACCACAGTTGGAAGTAATGCCTGATTGGTTATCAAAGCAGTGTGGGGATTATAAGTCAACAATGAAATTTGGAACACAAAGAATTCAAAACCCAAAAAATATCCATCCTTTGGCTTCTGGACTCTTCCCTTGGCTTGAGTCACATGTCAGCTTAGCATGTCATTGTTTGAATGCTTCGACCCTAACCGCCCGCCCACTGACTCTAGTTAGGGGACTTAAGGTTGAAGCAATACTTTAATGAATCCAGTGTGGGGATTTTTCAATGCACTGTTCTCACTCAACTAGTTATCCTGAACAATGAGAGCTGTGGCCCGCAACTGGCCAGAGTACAGCAAGACAGGCCTGCCAAAAGTTTATGATAATACCCATTCAGTAGCACAATGCAGGATTAGCACTGCAATGAACTTGGAAATTGTCCACCACAGCCCTCTCGCTCTCTCTCTCCCTTAAAAAGCTTTATTATAAGGATTAATGTGACACAAACAGCTACAGTGAATATGATAATACAGCGTGTGTGTTTAAAAAACATCCAGATTTGGATGTTTATATTTACATATAATTTTAAATGACTTTCTTTTTACTTAGACTGATGATTTTTTATATGAGAGTTCTCCTTTGACAGGCTGTCATTGTGTGCACGTCTGATCATGCTTCTGATGTGGATTTGTGTGCACATTGTGTATCTGCGTACGTGTGCTTGGCTGCTTGTGTTTTCGTGAGCCTTCTTTGAGGGCTGCTGCCATATTCTCTCTGTATTTTCTCATTTCAGAGAGTGATTGGTATTTGGATGGATTTGTCTATCAGACTCAGAGAGTGATGGCTAGAGCTTTTAACAAGTTAATTTTCTAGTCCAGTTTCCCTGTGATTGCTGGGAGACAGCACAATCCTGGGAGAATTAAGTCTTGCTATCTCCAGTGCTGCATTGTATTGGAGTCCTGCAAACTGCTCCGCTCCAAAGAAAGAGATTTAGATGTTGTGTCATTGACTGATAAAACTCTCCATCCATACAGATTCAGAACGAGACAGAGGGAAAGAGAAAGTGTGTGTGTGAGAGAGGGAGATAGAGAGAAAGAAAGAGAGAGAAAGCAACAAAAACATGAACATTCAATGCAAAACAGATGTCTAATGCAACTTAAACATGTGTAGCCATATTTGTTAATCATTTAAGAAATTTCACACTGTTATGCTAAATATGAGCATTGATGTGTTTTGGTCACAGCTGTGCTAATATTCAGTACAAGAGCACAATGTGATATACACTGGCAGTCAGATCAGAGCATTGGAACTAACTGCTGTATACAAATACTGCAGTACAGGAAAGAGTGCTCCAGAAAGACCTCACACAACCGACCTTTTAATAAAAATACAACTTGACTTCCCACCCATCTTCATTTAAACGCGAGTCCCGGTGAATTTAATGCCCATTCTCCGTTTGAGTAATTTCATAAACCCAGGTCATCTATAACCAGGACAGAAATGAATGTAGACTTTAACACCTGCTGCTCCTGGAGTCCAGAGCAGAGTTTGATAGATCAGGTGATGTCTGAAGAAATCCCCCTCAGGCGGGTCCCCTACCTCTCCAACAGGAGACAGGGGTCATTAAGCTCCTCCATTTTTTACAACAGAATTAATCCATTCTAATAGATCACTCAGTTCAGAGGCAAATATAAGTAAGTCAGGAGAACAGTGCCATACATCTGCCTGCTAAACACACTAATCTGTCTGTTATTATTATTCTGGAAATAATTACCTCAGCCCTGAGAGGCATACCCGAAAAAAATGAGGCGATCAGGAACGTCGCCTCATGACGAGGGAGGGCTTCTAAGCTGAATTAAGCAGGGCCGGGCCCCGCAGGATTGCTGCTTGACACCGGCTGAGAGAAGATGAGATGGCGTCCTCAGGCCTCTTCATAGTGACGGAGCTCTGGGGAGGCGGAAGAAGAAGGAAGCTAGGAGAGAGGAGAGGCTGCCGCATGTGGCCAACTGTCATACGCAGTCCTGGGAAGGAGACAGAGAGTGTACGGAATCTACGTAGCGTACGTAGCAGGATATATAGAAAATCTTTTTACTGACACAGATGCAGGTTTGAGAATAAAGAACAGAATAAGACATACTTCAGATTACCAGTAGATGAGTATGATGTAGATAGAGGGGTATCCAAAAGTTTAAGATCACTAGTGAAAATATTTATATTTTGCCTTTTAATACAATTTTTGTAAATTTCAAATTACAGTATTAGCAAAACAACTTGTGTAAAACAAGACTTGCTTTTACTTTAACGACAGGTGCTTGTGCAAAACCTGATGATTAACCTAATGGCATGTTATCTATAACACACACAATTTGAGAATGTTCCAAAAAGCATTTTGTGTGGTATAAAGAAGAAAGTCTTTGTACGTTTTGTACAAATAATATAATGTAGTCAGTCACAAATTTGCTTATTTGATCAGTGACCTGGAAAGAGCACAGAAACTCCAATATTTCTTTGTTTTACACTGTTTACTTTCAGTTTGATTATGGATGATTTTCAGTGTGGTCTCAAACATTTGGAGTCTGAAAAATTGGCTTAGTTGAATGAGGAACAATTTTCCAGTATGCAAAAACTGTGTGTGTGTGCTTGTGTGTGTGTGCTTGTGTGTGCTCATGTATGTGTGTGATCATCTTGCACTTTAGGTCTCAAGGCTAACAGAGGTCTTGGACTGTCTCTGGGCCTGACAGAGCCCTGAGCCCTCTGATGTCAATGTACCCGTCATTTAGAGGCCAGCCATACATACGCATGAGGACCTGTCGCTACCAGGGCAACCTGTCACCTAGCAACACCTGCAGGCCAGTGACACCTGTCCTCACTGCCTCTCCAATCTCACCCTGCCTACCCTTACCTCAGCCCTATGGCATGCTGTCACACCCCCGTGTCACCCTATGACAACCTTATGTCATGCTGTCAGTGATGGTGTCAAGCAGTGGCAGGGCAATGCAGCATGTCCTAATTTGTACGGGAGCAAAGAGGAGAACACATGATGAAATACAAGCTCACGTCTTCAAGACATCTCTTATAGGTCTGATGGATGCAGTTCACAGTGTGTCATACAGAGACTGTGAATTGTACTTCACCTCAAACCAGTAGGAATCAATGTCATGATATAACATTTGCGAGTGTGATCTGAACACATCGCACCACGACTTCATCACCATTTGTAATCTGTGATCCGTGCTGTGGCATGCACTTACGAATCACAGCGGTTAGGTTCGCCAATAAAGAAAACATGCCAATATAAATACGCACGCGCTATAGGCTGTCAGGTATTAAAGCGCTACCGCAGCCGAGACTTTCGGAGGGCAATCCATCACAGGAGCTTCCTGGAGAAACCTGCGGGCTCTTTCAGAAGAGAGATGCTCGGGTCATTTGCCTCAGAAAGCGGGGAGTGATAGCCCATCCCGACCTAACAATGCAATCAGTCTTTGTTCAACGAGACGGCGAAACCGCGACACGGCGAAGCGCGAGGGCTTTGACGCGATCACAGGCGCGCGCTGTCCCCTGTTCCCTCCGTCGCAGGGCCTCTGCCAAGTATTCGCTTTGAAGTGCATCAAAGAAAGATTGTCCTGCCCCCACTTATGATAGAGAGGCAGCCGGAGAGAAGTGGGAGTGGGGTGTTTTGCGTAAGATGGATTTTAATTGTGTCTTTTCCCAGGGTTGATCATGTTTTCCATTTAAAAAGAGAGAGGCTGATGTGAGAGATGCGACTGATGAATTGGCCTCATGAGACTCAGCGCCATAGCGGTGGGATGGCGGTCCACTCAAATGTTGGCAGTCAGCAATAGGCTAAAAATAAAACTAATGTAAAATATACATGGTATAAATGGGTTTCAGGATTAAGTCATATGAAATAGTATTTATTTTACACTATGAGCAAGCAACCAATACTACTATATTTTTTAAAACAAGCCACATCAAATTCTCATCAAGTTAATGTGTTTTTAATTTTTTACATTCAAAAGTCTGCTGCAAAAATAAAAAAAACAAGATGTTACATAACATCATTCTGTTATATAACAGAAGTTTTTTTCCACACTAAAACAAAAGCATATTTTGTGTAGCTTGTAGCTACTAATACACTGTGTTTGGCTATTATTATATTAATAGTCACCTTCTTTGTGGATCATTAGTCAACAAATCCTGTAAGCACTGATGGCGGGTAAATGATAGTCATATCACTAAGGTGCATTGTTAAATTTAAAACTAAAACCACCAAAAATGAGAAATAAATTCAAGTTCATTTTGGTTTAGACATGACAACACCATCATTGATTCATAATGGGCGAGAGAGAGAGAGAGAGAGAGAGAGAGAGATAGAGAAAGAGAGAGAGAGAGGGGAAAGAAGTGGCTGAGAAAAGTACAATGAATAGGTAACCCGAGAGCCGGTAGAGGGCCCACCTCCCCTGAGGACAAGCTTTTCAAACAAGGACCCTTAGAATAAAAAGGGATAAAAAAGGACACAAAAGAGAAAAAGAATACATAAAAAAGAAACCCACCAAGATATCAGACAGGAAGACAGAGGTCAGAAATGTTGAGTGGCAGCTTTATCACAAGTGCTTCCCCTCAGCGCTCACAACACTAAATGCATCACACACTGGCTTAATCGCAAGCCACCCGCATTACATGCCAAATGGGCCACACATTAAGCTGACCACATTCTATTAGAATGACTCAAACTAAAAGCATAATGATGATGCCCAATTAGCCTGAGCAGATTTTAAAGATGTATACGCATACAGTAAATCCAAATAATGAACTGTGAGATTGTGCAGCTGCTATTAACACACATTTACAAACGAACAGCTGACAGGTGAAGATAAAGAAAAGTAATTGGTTGTAGAAGTTGTCGAAAATGACAGATGCTTTTTTTTGGTTGTAATTCCAGCAACTACCCACAGAGGCTAATGAGGTCATGCCAACCAGCCAAACTTTAGGTTTAGGTCCTTAGGTTTATCCAGCTCTATAATCACCCACAGCTGAATTATCAATCAGATCAAGCAGTCTTCGTTCGCTGATGAACGCTGCATTGATGATATAACTGCTGTAATTAATTTCTAAGCTTAATGTGACGTTCTGTTCTTGGTTTGTTGCATTCTGTAATTTGCATCATTTAATTGTGAGCACATGAAAGCCTGTTTTCAACAGGTGGCAGCTGATGCCTTGATATTGCCATTGCATTGTTTAAAAAAATGGTGCCCAGTGCAAATGTATTATTCACACTAAGTGTAATTGTGAGTCATTATAAGCTGAGTACAGCCATCAAATCACTTTGATAAAAGATTAATCAACTTTAACTATGCAGGTAACCGCAGGACCCAGTGCAACAACAGTTCCAGTACAGCATCCACTAAGGCTAAAGGGTAAAACTCTTGCCGAAAAAACATTCAGAAAAAACATTCAGAGCCACGCTGGGGGTGGGGTGGGGGGTTGGACTGTGGGTGGTAGGTGGAGTGGTGGGGACTGTACACAGAGTGTTTGTGTGCACTTCTATGTAAATAATGTGAATACTGTCCCTGTCCAATCTATCCATGAGAACCCTCCACTGTAATTAAATTCTTTTAATATAGAAAATTAGAGTGTGTGATCTTTATATAGCAGCTAATTAACGGGGATCCAGTCTTTGCTAATGAGACCCCAGGAAAGCAAGCACCCTAAAGAAATCACAAACACTTAGTCTTTATACACTATATTTATCATATAACTTATATACTCCCACAATGCATTAATAAGGTAAGCGAATAAGACATTAACCATCAAGTATTTTTTTTTCTGTGGTTTTCACAACCTTTTTTGAGAATCAGCTAACACTTACTGGAGTGCTTCATAATGACTGGTTAGTAGTAGAAAAACCTGAGTAGAGTCATGTAGAGTCATTCTTACTGCAGAGCAAAGGCCTACCACAATATTTTATATCTGAAGGCAGAAGGTTTCTCTTTGATTTTCCTCTGCTTGCCATCAAATAAAGAAGTCTAAGAATAATGAATGTGATGGCACATGATTTTCAGGTTTTTTTGGCCTCGCTAATCTTTTAAAGGTAACTTACTTGAAGAAAGAACCAATGGCGGGAACTTGGTGTCCTTTTTCGGATTTACTGCGTTGTTGGATCAAACACATCTATCTTGCCTTTACAGGAACAATAGACTCCTCTGTGTTCTGCTGCCGAGGACGGATGGACGGCAGCACCAGGGAAACTAGATTCCAGTGAAGCTAAACTGTGAGGCGGGCACTTTCCCCCGGATCGGGTTCCTTCTGAAGCGCGGACCCTTGTTTGCTGCTAACCGGGCGAGAGGTAATTAGGCCTGGCTTCACAAAGGGCTCCACACTATGGGAGCAGACTGGATGACTCATTAGGAGATAAGAGATTAGATTAAGCTTAGGTATCTTCAGACCTCTGCTGTACACCTGCCCCTATCTCCGTGGCCTCATGGTTACCTGACCCAAAAGAGAAGGTCAGACTCCCTTGGGGCGACTAATGGATGTTAAAGGAAGTGAAGGGCAGGCAGAGTTGAATTTCAATGCGGGCAGTAATGTCCAGGGTGGTTAGTACCAATTCTGAGAGCATGTCAAATTTTGAGTTTGTCAATTTGCTAGATTTCTTTAATTTACCAAGGGCAGGACTACAGGGTTTGGAAGATCTGACCTTAAAGACTGTTCGCATCTACAGACTTTGTTTCAAGTTACCTTGACAGGTAGATAGACAGAGATAAGCAGTGATGTGTCAACATCTGTCATCAACAGAATTACTGAAGAATCAAACCTGTTTTCCCATTCGCAGAACAAAGCAATTTTTAGGAGTGACAAAAAACTGTTTTTATCTACACAATTAACCATACTGTGTAAAGGCTTTGTGTGTGACCACACATATACAGCATCTGAATAAGCAGAAAATACGTACTTTGAAAAGGCTTTGACAGTTCTGCTATTTCTTAAAAAAATAATCCTCTTTCACAAAATACATTTTTACAGTTTTGGTTACAGCTGCAGGAGAAACTTTGCACTTTTTGAAACTCTGTTAATTATGCATAAAATTTAAATGTATTCATTTAGCAAAC
>JAZGTK010015042.1:1458-13420 GCA_036877625.1 Ambastaia sidthimunki
AGATGAATAAAAGCCGGTCATTACTACACAACTGAACTGCACAGAGAGAGAGAGAGAGAGAGAGAGAGAGAGAGAAAGAGAGAGAGCATTTCACCTTGATCATTCGGTGTCACTGATGCGTTGTCTTGCTCCGCCGGTCTCGTTTTAGGGTCTCGTCTGTGTTTCTGCTCGCTCTGCATCTGGAGTCAGTGAGCAAACAGAGGAACGAGGCTTGTTAGCAGGATTGTTGAAACTGACCACAAACACGAGGCTCAACCTGGTGTAATTGTCAGCTGCAGTCCTGAGAGACACATTTCAAACGCCCCTCTCATCTCACACGCCTCCAACTCCCTCTTTCTTCTCTGGAAACTTCTCACACTAGGAAGATGTCTTTGCTTTGCTCTGTTCTCTCTTTCTTCACTTTGTTACTTTATCTTTTTTTACTTTTTTGTCCTAAACTTTATCAAATGTCAGTGATGTAAGATGGTTTGCAGTAAACACTGATAAACAATACAAAAAACACAGTCAGAGAACTGAATCATAACCCATCATAAACTGAGCAGGAAATGATGGTCAATCATGTTGTGTTTGGATGGTGGTTGGTGTTTGTCAGTATGAAGTATAGACTATCAGGCAGATTGATGGATGACATCATACAGCTCTGCTCTGTGCTGAAGGACATTAACGTGTGAGTGATGTCGAGCCGACACATATTTAATATTTCATAACTCTGCTGTGAACACTATGTCAACATCTCTCTGACCTGCCCCGTACACAGGGCTCATTTCAGAAAGCTGATTACTGACCTCAGAACAGTAACGGCCATGTTATCGATGACAAAATCCTTCCCTGTGGAACACTGCCCGTGCTCTACTGCAATTCACAAACAGCATTTCATCACCGTCTCGTACCTCAGGACACATAATGGAGAAAAGCAATGGACAGCTTAAAGAAAGAATACAGGAAGTACAAACGGGTGAACTGCTGTCATACAGTATAAGTTATTTAATCACATTTGTTTTGAGATTTAATAACTGGGATCTCTGGGATTTGACCGATCTCAAACACATGGAAAATGACTGCATTCTTTTTCCAAGAAAACAGAATGAGAAGAAGGGGACTCCAAAAGTCTGAATTTGCCGTCTATTTAAAATTCCTGCTCTGTTAAGATTGACTATGTTCTGTATGTTTAAGGTCAGAACATACAGTAAGGTCAGAACAATAAAAGTTCTGAAAATAAAAGTCATTTTAAAATTAACAGTCCTTTAATTGTTTTCCTCTGTGAATTACTCTTGAAATGATGAAGCATGTTTTCTGAGCTATGAGTCAGTTTTGGAATCTCTCAGACTCAGGGTCAGTCCTACTACACATACATATTGAATATGTATTAATATACTGGACAAAATATTTTTATTTTTTAAATATTTACAAATACAAATATTTACACATACATTTTAAAAATAGACAACAGTTTATGTCATAGATTTGATGTTTTGTGCTATTGCCTGGTTTGTCTTTAAAACATTCTGTCCTGTTTGATAAAATGACATGAAGCAAGACTCGTAATATCAATAAACGTGCTGTGAAAGGCCTGAAGCAGATGTATTTTTAAAAGGACATATTTCATGAGGTGACACACATTACTGTGTTTTACCCTCTTTCTCTGCTGGGGTTTCTCACTTTTATACACAGATAGGTCATCTGCTTGTCCAATGAGAGCTTCAGGAGCTGAAGGTGAGTAAATAATTAGTAGTAAATAATTAGTCATTAGTAATTATTTCATTTCTGTCAAATGAAAACTGGCATGCAAACACACACAGGAAAAGTTATGTTGCTTTTTCACTGTGTTACTCTGTCTGCGTGTGTGTGTGTGTGTGTGTGTTTAATGACAGCGTATAGAGTGATTAGATCTGAACCTTTTAGAAACTCACTGTGAATACAGCCCTGCTTTATATGTGCCTGTTACATTCCTGAATACACCGTTTACTGCAGGTTTATGCAGAGTAAAATGCAACACAGAGATGCAAACGTGTTCATCTGTAAACATGTGCCTCTGTTTGTCATACATGATAATAAAACATGTAAGTCTCACAGTGAGCTGCAGGTTTGAGTTCCTCACTGCACGAGCACGTCTGCTACACGTCTGAACAAAGTCTGTCCCTCAAACACCACCTGCAGACAAAGAAAGACACATCAAGCAGATCTCTCAAAACATGTCCTTCACCAATCAAAATTATAAATCATATTATATCAAATAATATTATTCTGCATTAAGAAAATTAAGCCTATCATAAAATATTTTTGCATACTGTAACTTTCATGTTTTGTACTGTAGTACAGCAACAACAATCATTATTGGAGATAATGATAAATACTAAAAACTAAAGTAAAATATCTGAACTTCTTACAATAAAAAGAATTTTGGAAGAAAATGTGCTTGATTGTTATGTAAATGTCACAATGCAGATGGTTTTTACTGTAGGTTTCAGTTTCTTTATGCAAAATTAATTTCATAAAAATGACCTGGAGATGTTTATTTGAGACTTTGAGTCAAAGTTGTTCTGGTTTTAGTTACAGAATAAGCCTGATCTGTCACTGGACAGCCATTTCTGTACATATTAACCGGCTCACCAGTAAATCATTTTCACCTCACACTCACGGCAGCATGTGGTCTACTGGTTAGTGAGTCAGGCTTGTAATCAGTAGGTTGCTGGTTTGATTCCAGCACCGGCAGGTAGCAACTGAAGTGCCCTTGAACAAGACACCAAACCCCCGATTGCTCCCCGGGCGCTGCAGTGATAGCTGCCCACTGCTCCGGTGTGTGCGTGTTCACTCCTCGTGAAGGATGGGTTAAATGCAGGTCACATTTCAGTTACGGGCAACCATAACTGACAAATACATGTCACTTTAACTTTCAGCATGTCCCTTATCTCTTCCTTGTTAAGAATACACTCAACTGACAAAACACTGTGAATCATTCGAAGATCACAGGCTTATATCTCAGTTTACTGCAGGTACCAAATGAACTTTTCAATGCTACAAACATCCAATTTAACCAATACACGCACACGCACACACACGCGTGCACACGCACACACGCGCGCGCACACACACACGCACACGCACGGGAATGTCAGGAAGTGCTTCAGGTATTGGAATGTAAATGAAGTGTGTGAAGCTTCACCTGAGTGTTCAGTGACACTTACACGCTCGCCTCATTTCATGACGCTTGTAAACACGCGGCTGAATTGATGTTATCAATTGTGATGTTGGCAAATAGACGCGACGCCTCCACCTCTGCGTTTATCTCGGCGCGCACGCGAACACCTGCTCAGAGCGTCACACTCTAATGAAACTGTTTCAGCATCCCGGCGCGTTGCTAGGAAACAGCGCGCCGCAGAACGCGCAGCTTTGTGTCATCAAATAATGATTAGGGACGAGCGGAGGCGCGGGGGCTCTGCGGGGGGCGCGTGCGGCAGATGTTAACAGTCTTTCTCATGTCGCAGGCACAGAGCGCGTTCACGTGTGAAGCTGAACTCAGGTTTCTCAGGTTACAGGATTATCACTGAAGGCTCGTTTGAACCGCAGGTCTTTGAACGCGCTGCTCACACCGCAGTTCAGATAAACGCTGTTCTGTCACGTTAAGCTCGGTCGCTTTCATCCGTCGTGTCGCGAGCTGTTTGAGACGGGCAGGTGTCTCCGCCGCGGGACGCTGCTGCTCTTTTGGGGTCTCTTTGTACTGAGGGAATCAAAACGAAGCTCATCTATTTTTGTATTTATTAGAATTTTTAGGTGCAAAAAGACAGTTTATAATCATGGTGGGATTCTGTGGGTGGCAGGTGGGATTTCGATAACCAGTCAGGGAATCGAAGCGGTCCGTACAGAGACAACGGCACGTCACAGCCCGATCCCTCAACAGGGATCCACTCAGACTGCTCTGGACAACGGGCAACACACGGGCGGAGGGACGGATGGTCCGCAGGAAGCATCCGCCCTGAGTCTTTTACAGACCCGATTATTGAGTTTTTCTCCACAGGTTTAGATCAATCTGCCCCTTTTAACAGCACACACAGTGTTCAGAACACAACTCAACCCCGACGAACACGTACACACACATTAACACACACCTGCAGAGGGAATCTGAGTTATTGCTCGTTCACAGCTCAGGAGACAGGATAAAGTTCTCAGCAACATTGCCTTTGATGTTTCTGTAAACATTCCTTAGGAAAATAAGACTGAAACAAATGAGACATTACACTTTACAGGCAGTAAGACAGCTGTAAAATCAGAACAACACACCAAACAGAGCTATTGCATGTGGACAGCACAGAGCACTTGGCCCTAAAAAAATCTGATGAGAAATGTTTGTTAATATGGAGATTTCTGGTTTTCAGTTAACCCAGTGAATTAAAGACTTCATAATTGTCAATGTCAGAGTACTACAAAAATGACAGAGCATTACAGACATAAAGCTGTATTAAGATCTCATATTAATGACACAGGTCTAGCTGTGCTCCTTGAAATATCTGTGAAACAGATAACAGCCCTGCTGTATAACATCAGTACAGCAGGAGCTTACCCTACAGCGATAGTTTACTGTACACAGGAGAACTGAAGCAGAACAAACAGCTCATGATGGACACACAGAGGCACTGACTCAACTGGAGTTTCACAGGAAGAGAAGGAGAAATTCTGACTGACTGCACTAAACACACCTGAGAGAGAGCAAACCACTTCAACAGTCATGCAGGTCATCAGTATGCAACCTCAGCCTCTCTTTTTGTGTGTTTCACACACAAACCCTTCAAAACTCTTGTTGTAGTACTGCGATAGTTGCAGACATATGTAAATAGCATGTGAAAATGATAATCACTTACCATTGTGCTGTAAATCAAAGTGAAATCACAACAGCACTGTGGCAGTGAGTTTCTCACTTTCTGTTTGATGCTTCTGTGTGCACTGAAATAAAACTGTACCGTCAGACTCTAATGCAGCGATACAACTCCTCAATCTAGCCAATCACCACCAGACACCTGCAGTATTACCTTCTGTACTCACTCATCTTTGCATTTGCAGATTTTGACGAACCCACCACCACCACTATCAGGTCGGTCCCTGTCCATACTTCCAAGGATAGGCTGCACCCCTGCCTTCATCTTCAGACAGGACCAGCTTGAATCTGAAACCTGCTGGACTTTAGACTTTCTTATCATCTGTTTAATACAGTTTGCTGATTATTGTTAAAATATATTATTTAGATGTAATCTAACTAAAGTGTTCCTGTAGCTCAACTGGTAGAGCATTGCGTTAGCAGCGCAAAGGTTGGGGGTTCGATCTCAGGGAATACAACGTATACCGTACCGTAAAAACGTATACCTTGAATTCACTGTAAGTCGCTTTGGATAAATCTTGCCTTCTGAGTTATTCCAGTAAAAAATGATAAACATCACCCGTACACATTTTTTTTGCACAAACATACATTTCACAAACAAACATCTGAGACCATCTATACATCTGGGTATCTATAACTGCAACTAATACACAAGCTCAAGCCAGAAACTTTCCTGAATGAGGATGAGTTAAGCTGTGATATAGAGTGAGACTGCCTGCCTCAGCCCCAGTTCAGACAGTTAATTAATCTCAAACCCAAGGGCTTTCTGCTGAAACCTCTCAACCACCACTGTTAGCTCGTGTTCCTCAGGTCACTGTACCGACCACAGGCCTTTTCAGACACAGCGGTGTGAGCAGTACAGTGAGGAAGAGGAGGTCAACGTTTCATGGAGGAACTGCTGTCGTCTGGGGCTCTGCTACCTGCTGATGGAGGTTACACAGCAAACCTGAAGCTCCCTCAGGTGTCTGGATGTGGGGCTCTTTCTGTGAGATCGGCTGATATCAACAGCTGTGTTAACAGAGAGATCAGCATAAATAAACCAGACGCATCCGATGCGATGGAGTTACCTGCTCTCGCAGGAACGCTGGCTCTCACCCCACCGATAACCTTTAATATTTCATACCTCACTCTGATCTGCAGCAGAGGAGCCCTCCCAGCGCTCTCTCAAAGTGGAGGGCATAGGAGATAGAGAAACAGGATTMTTTTTGTACCTGTTCAAACACGGCGCATTAAATTATTCAGCGTGTTGATCTCCTCTTGTCTGCTTTTACCTCCGTGCTGAAAATGCACCTACAACCTCAGACAAAAAGGGACATGGAGAGGAATCTCGCCTGAGGGAAGATGAAACGAGAAACAAACAAGGAGAAAACAAGCGGCACTTCTCTGAACCTGCGCGGGCTGCCCGAGTTTTCATCATTTATAATTCACGAGCTATGCTCTCACAAAATGGATCATGATACAGTGGTACATGAATCCCAGGCAGATATAACCTGATATGACAAGACTCTGACCCTCTTCTCTGGAAAGTCTGTTATTTTTAGTCAGGATTAAAAAATGCAGAAGCTCTCCTGTGATCGTGTAAGGAGCAGAGAGCTGCCCTCACCTGCTCCTGAAACCACACTCTGAAGATCTTCACAAGA
Organism: Ambastaia sidthimunki; assembly: GCA_036877625.1. Taxonomy (NCBI): domain Eukaryota; kingdom Metazoa; phylum Chordata; class Actinopteri; order Cypriniformes; family Botiidae; genus Ambastaia; species Ambastaia sidthimunki. The sequence continues at coordinate 7,969 of JAZGTK010015042.1, forward strand.
TCTGACTGTCAGCAAACAGACACACTTTTCAGCATGTATACTGTTCAAATGCAAAAAATGAACTTGCATGCTTTTATGAAGAATTTATGCTGGGATAGTTCATCCAAAATTCCCTCATCCTCATGTCCTTCAAAGCTGTATAACTATTTTGCGTCAGAGGAACACAAAAAACTCATACAGGTTTGGAATGAAATGAGGGTGAGTAAATGATGAAAAATGTTTCATTTTTGGGTGAACTATCCTATTAAGTATTCTGGCTTCAAAACAAGTGAAGCAATTTTGACTCGTTCCTCAGACTGCAAACACACTGAAAGCACTGCAGTCTTGCTTTAAAGAATGTTTTAGTTCAAGGATGTTTCAATATTTTTCTTTAATGTAAATGTATTTCTTGGTTCTTTAAACTCGATACAGCTTGTATGAAAGCCAGAATGTTCTTCTGTCCCACTGCAGGGACAAATGTGTGGCTGAAGGCTGCCGGAGGCTCTTCAACTGGCTGTAATCAGGAAGGAGTGATGAGCAGAGAGTGAACGTAGTTACAGATGAACACCATCACTCTCTCACAGCCAATAATCTCACAGCTTACTCCCTCATTACAGCTATGAACAGCTGAACTTTCATGTTGCCGCTATAAACTTCATCACGCTAATGAGAGACATTTTATCTGTGTAATGCCGCTGATGGTCCAGTGTGTCTGTATAACCGAGCAGATCTGGAGAAGTTCACCGAGACTCTCGACATTTACAACAGTCTGAAAGAAGCGTGTTGACCTGCAGGGCGACAGGAAATAACATTTATCGGATGTTAATTATCACTCATGACCGAGAAACAATGACCCACATTCATACAGTCACAAATCTGTTAAATTATTGAGTTCTTGAGTTTATTCTAGTCAAAAATACATTTTTTATTTGTTTAAAGTAATATTTTATCTAAACTAAAGATTCTATCCTGGTTTCTCATGACTACACCTCTGTAGGACATTCTGATCTCTGTGGAACACAAATTAAAACGTTTAGCAGTTAAAGACTTCCAGTAATAATTACTCAAATTTCATGAGCCTCTAATTTAACAGCAGTGCACGTTCACTTTTAGGGAATTTTGACACTCATTCAGCTTAGGGTAAAATAACAGCAAATTATTTTATAAACTAGAATAAATCTTGTTAGAGAGTTATCAGAGAAGCCAGGACTACATCTGCCCCTTTCTTCTAGTTTTAAGTAGGCCACAGAAAGGGTTTCTGCCCCTTTTGCCTGGCGGTGTTGTTGGTGTGGCTCTACATCAGGATTGTGGTGGACTGCACAAGCGTTTCTCAGACTAATTAAATTAGCGGGATCAGAGATGCAGAGGAGCTCAGTGCTGGACACAGCGTTCAGACACACGCCTGGAGACTCACAAACGACATCCTGCCATTTAAACCTCTGCATGCCGACAGCAGCCGCTGGACGCCCAACACTCGCAACCTTAATGTGCCTGAGCGAGAGAGAATTATTAACTGATAATAAGCGAGACACAAAGGAGAGCCAGGGGCGACCGAGCGAGACGGAGAGAGAGAGAGACAAAGAACCTGAAGCATTTGCAATTGTTGTATAACATTTAGAAATAACATTACAGCTAAAATGACATGAAGATTTACAGTGATTCATCTCTTTAGAACCCTGATCTTTTTCAACAATAACTTAAATAACACTTAAGTTCTGCTTTACAAAACACATTGGAACAAGTTTCTCTTTAAACTGTCTGATCTCTTGTCAGCTTCTGTGATTCTGATCGTGCAGACAGACACATTTCATTATTTAAAACAGGATAATTTTTTCTAAAAACCTAAAAAGACAAAATTTGGATTTACTTGATTAAAATCCTTTTTAAAAGTACAAACGGAATAAAACAAGTTTAACAGGTGAACACGGCGAAGAAACATTCAATATTAATGTACTGACAGCATATATTCACGTAAACACATTTACATTAGCATTTAAGTGAAACATTCATGTGCACTGTAACACTAACACATCCTTATCATTTACTGTGTGTGTGTGTGTGTGTGGTCACAGTGGTTCTACACACTCTTCAGAAATGAGAACAGTATGAAACTTAATGCTCATAAATTCCATGAATTCAATCATCTATAAACTTAAAGGATTGATCAACATTAGAAGTTGTACACACATAGCACATAGCATGTACAAACACCACGTGAAATCTAATGAGGGTTTATACACACAACAGATGAATGATGTCGAGAGGCTGCACGGTGTGTAAATCTGTGTGAGGTTAATAAAGGAAAGGTCAACAGTGCTCAAGAAACAACTGAGCCGAGTGATTCTCAACACGCTCACCGCACATAAAGACAGTTTAGCTGACTGACATACACAGACATCTGTTCTTTACCTGTGTCATATCCACAGAGACTTCATCTGCACACACCTGCTGAAACATCTGTTTCACGCACGTCTCAATCTCTCTCTGATACATCTCATCTGACAGATCCACACCAGCTGCTCTGGATGAGAAACATCTCARAAACCAGCTTCACATTCTCAAAGCTCTGAGGATGGAAATCCTGCATGTTGACTTTTTTAGACTAGAATTAGTGTCAGAATAAAGCCACACACACAGTGAAGGTATAACTCCTCTGCTTACAACAAAGACTGAGTGTTAATACTGCAGAACATTCCTGTCACAGGGAAATTTTCACACGTTTCACATGAGCACTTGATCTGTCTTTTACACACACTCACATCAGTCCAAACCCATCAGACTGACTGACTGTCTTCCGTCCAACAAACTTTATATCAGGCTAAAGGGAGAGCAAACGAAAGCATTTGCTTAAGTCTCCTCTATCCTCCTGAATAAAAGACCCAGAAATCTCACAAATCGCTACCTTAAAATTATAAGGTTCTATCTAGTTTTGACATTTTTGTCAAAATTGAGTTATTGACATATTCTTACCCTAATATAACTTATTGACACTATTAAAGGTGTTTTATTTCTAAAAAATGCATTTTGGGTGTTTAATTTGAAAAACAAAAAAGTTCTATCTGCGAAATTGAACCCAAACTTGGTTTTATAATCTGCGGCGGCCCAATCATAATTTGGAATGTACACAGGAGGACCAATCAGGTCTTACCTCTTTATGTTGTTACTGATAAGCCTGTCCCAGTCACTGGTTTAATACTGTGTTTTAAAACTTGGTAAATGCATTGAAAGCAACAAGGAAAGTGCTATAGATTTCTCAAAGCCTAAATATCTTTGTGTTTGACAACGCATTTCACTAGTTCATGCCAGCTTATGCTAGCGCTAGCTAATACGAATATTATAATATCTATTAGAGAATTTGAAGGCACTCATATTTTTATGTTTTTGTTGCAGTTGTTGTTTTCATCTTTCAGAAAGTTGCTTGAGTAGCATGATCCATAAAAATCAAACAAAATAAACTAAGATTTACAGCATTCAAGCCTTCTGTCTTGTTACTTGCCTGGAGCATAATACTCAAAAAATAGCTTCTTCACTGGACGCAACACTGTACAATTAAAAGCTCATATATAACATTTTGATAGATGAAAACACATTTGTAAGACATACATTTAACATATTCAAGAAGGCTACATGAATATATTTTAAATATTTCTTAAATCCCTTTGTAATTTCAAGGGGATTCAGAGTTCTTAGAGTTACAAGGTTCTATCTGCAATTGACCTGTTCCACAATTCCTAAATTAGGTAGAATTTTAATATTTCATATTTAGAATACATTTCTGGTGTCTGTAACTCACTCCACTTATCGGTTTTGGTATTTACAATGCAATGCAAAAACTTTAAACCTCAGTATCTCAAAACTGGTCAAAACGCAGATCGAACCTTATAATTCTAAGATAGCGAAATGTCTCAGTTAGTTTTAGAAGAGATATCAACAATATCACAAACTGAGACAAAGTTGGTACTTGAAACACAACTGAAATCTCCAACAGAACTGAGATATAAAAGAGCAACACGTGAGAAATGAAACACACATGAGCAAGCTGGCAGTGAATACGTGTCAATAACAATATGAAGCAGGAGTGCAGATGCTCAACAGCAGATAAATCAACATTCACGCTGCGTGACTGTGCGTGTAAGTTACGCGTTCATGCGCGCGTCCTGTCGCCATGACGTCACAGACGAGCGCGTCCGCCAGTGTTTCACTGAAGATCCGGTTTTAATCCAATCCAATAAATCAACTGCGAGTTCGTTTCGAAATAAAAACCCGCGGGCTTCAGGCGCGCTCTCGACTCCAAACGCGAGGGATCAAAATAACATCACACACGCAATGGAGCGACACGTGTATGTTGTGTGTTGTGTGTTGTATGTTGTGTGTTTGCCGCTGTGGGAGGAATCACACCCGCGCTTCTTTGCCCCGCCCCTTTAATTTCGTACTTACTGATTGGCTCAAATTTTAGGATCGTGAACATTAAAAAAAACAATGTACCGTTTTTTTACAGACTTTTTACAATAATTAAAATTAATTCATGTACAGACTTTGTGTGGGCTACGCTGTTTCACTGGGTAAACTTTATTCAACTTTGATAGTTCATGGTAAGCCTCTGTCTTTAAAGGAATACTCCACCTAAAAATGAAAAATAGCCCATAAAACAATCACCTTCAAGCATCCAAGCTGTATGTTCAATTCACATTTCTATTCATCAAGATCTACTGCATCGAGAACAGTCGCAGTAACTCACATCATTGTTCAGGGTGTAAACTGGTCAACATAATATGTGTTTTTCACCTTTTCTACATGTTAAAACACTTAGGTAGGCAGGTTTAGGGGGTGTCAAGAATACACTGGATAGCAAATCTATTAATGTCATCGCTGATTAAACTCATGTGACAGAAAGTGATTGATATTTTGAGTTTATTTAGCAATGGCTGTGGCATGTATAAATGTAAACATCTGTATGAACAATTACAGCCAACATGGCCACACAGCAGCTCCAATGTCACTTTAAATCTCATTGGTGACTGCAGTCACAAGACACAAGAGAACCAATGAGATTCAAACTTACTGACGTGGAGCTGGTGTGCGGCCATATTGGCTATACATTTTCATTGTAGCTAGGCATTGACTGGATTAACAAACGTGTATTAAACTGACACCATACATATCTTTTGGCCATTGGAAAAGTTTGCAGTTTTCCAGCTGCAATTGTGCCATTATGTGATGACTTCATTGATTGTGTATGAAAAGCATTGATGATGCTGCTGTATATTTTACAGACTCACAGAGCAGCAGACCTCTGGTGTTTTGAACTGTATTGAGTGGACACGTACAGTAAATCACTGTGTTTAAAGGCTACTGCTAAATGACTATTTAGTGCTTGCTAGATATTGCCAAACTGTAGTCATGTTTTATTTACTACCATGCCATAACACACACACACACACACACACACACACACACACACACACGTGTGTGT
>JAZGTK010015043.1:0-13419 GCA_036877625.1 Ambastaia sidthimunki
AAGTCATGTGCTTTTTCTTTGCTAAGCTGTTTTGACAAAAGCTGCAATATGTAATTTTCGCCTCTCTGTCGCCATCTCTGTTTGAAACATAAAACTGCAGGTTAATTTACATACTTTTCTTTACGTATGCTGAAGTCAAATGAAGCCAAACTAACATTTCCTGGGAATTTGGAGCAGATTATAAATCATTATTATAAACTTACAGTTAGTATTAGTGATAATTAAACAATTAGTGATTTTTGATTAGCGTTTTTTAATAAAGAAGTTACAGTTTGCAGCTTTAAATACAAAGTATTGAACCAGCTTGATACTGTCACTGTAGGCTAAAGATGAGCTAAATGAAACCGAGGAGAAGCGTGTGTCGGCCGTGAGGGAACTCAGAGATATCATTAAAGAGAAATCAGACTCCGGGGACGACGTCGCTAAGGGCGTTCAGGACACCTTTGGGGACAAACCCGACGGGGTTCTGGTGAGGTTCATCCGTGCCAGGAAATATGAAGTAAACAGGGCCTACGAGCTCATGAAGGGTAAGCAGAGCCTTGTAGAACATCACAAATGAAAATGTAATTGTATTTAAAGGTTTTTTACATTGTGCATTGGTGCAAAGCAGCTTTACAGCATTTTAACACAGAGGTAATTCTCAACATTCTCAGAACATTGGGTAACGTTCTCTAAATGCTCTCTCAAAGTTTTCAAAAACATTCTTGCAGTAACGCTAGTAGAACCTTTTTACGCTATATGTCATATCCAAAACAAGATTTTTAAGGAGTTAGTGGAACTTTTTTTAAAAATGTTGCAAATGTGCAATGATGTCTAAAAACGTTTTGAATGTTTCTAGAACTTTCAAAATAACGTTTTCAGTGTTTTGGTTACCTAATGGAAACATTAAATCGGGTTCACTTTGATGTGAGATACTCTTTTGTCTAAATAGACACAGATTTCCATGACAAGCTTATATTTAAACTGTATCTAGTAAAACTTCATGGCAGATCCACCTGCATGCTAAACCAGCGATTACTGCTGATTTTATTTTTAGGATACGTGCGGTTCAGGCGGGACTACCCTGAGCTGTTTGAAAACTTGACCCCGGAGGCCGTCCGCAGCACCATCGAGGCCGGCTACCCAGGGATCCTGCCAAGCAGAGACAAATACGGCCGTGTGGTGCTTCTGTTCAACATTGAGAACTGGGACTATGAGGAGATCACTTTTGATGAGGTAAATGTGGAAAGGTCTTGTTTTTTTATTGATTAGTGGGATGGTGTAAAACAGGGGTCTTCAAATCTGGTCCTCCAGAGCCAGTCTATTGCAGAATTTATCTCCAACTTGAATTAGATTATCAAGATCTTCAAGGTCTTGTAAATGGTACGTTTTAAAGAAAACGGTGTAAACAGTAAACGGTGTTGTACCATTGTTTTGGATCCAGATCCTCAGAGCTTATTGCGTGATCCTGGAGAAACTTCTGGAAAACGAGGAGACTCAGATCAACGGGTTTTGCATCATCGAGAACTTCAAGGGCTTCACCATGCAGCAAGCTTCTGGAATCAAGCCCACAGAGCTGAAGAAAATGGTGGACATGTTGCAGGTGAGGAGCGCAGGTCTTGGTTTTCTACATATTCTTCATATATGTTGATCTTGTGTTGACGGTTTGTTTGTTGCAGGACTCTTTTCCTGCCCGTTTCAAAGCAGTGCACTTTATCCACCAGCCCTGGTATTTTACCACCACGTACAATGTGGTCAAACCCTTGATGAAGAGCAAACTGCTGGAAAGGGTGAGTTTTGTTGACTGCAAGGAAAATTATCGGCCATTTTTAAATAAACAGGTCTGGGCTTTCTGCTGATTGGTTGAAATTGTGATGATGTAAAAAACGCTTAGAACAGAATATTAAATGAATCTGATTTCTTGTGTCTGTAGGTATTTGTGCACGGCGATGAACTGGAGAACTATTTCAAGGAGTTTGACGCCGATATCCTGCCTTTGGACTTCGACGGGAACGGCCCCAAATACGACGGCAAGTTCACGGCAGCGAAACTTTTCGACTAAGTTTGCCGTCCGTCAACACACAACCGTCTGTGTGCCATTTTAGTTACGTTGTCTTACAGAATCATCGAATGCGTTTGTGTTTTTGAGAGTGAACCCAGCAGCACAGAGACGTTCCCGCCTCAAGCAGCCAATCTGATTGGACAGATGCCCAGATGTCATCAGAAGGAATGCAAACGTAGTTCTGGGCATACGGTCTCTGTGATCCTGAGCTCTACTTTAGTGTTTGACGTTCTGTGCTAATCTTGGGCAGGGCCCTGATTTCAGATTTACATCAAAATAGAAAAATTCCTTTGGAAAAAATGTCAGTCTCTGGCAGAAGACACAAATTTCTGTTATTTTTCATGTTAAATGGCAAAATACGCAAAAATTGTATTACATTATATTGTACCTTCTTCCTTTAAATAAATGAAAATAAATGTTTGGAACGCTACAGGTTTTGCTGGTGTGTTACATCATTCTTTCCATGAGCTGGATAAAGATCACGGCACTTTCCAAAAACTGTATCTGAAACTCTTCAGTTAAACAAAGTGCTGAACTTTCACACATTTTTTTATTTTGAACGTCATTTTGTATGTGCTGTTTTTCAAATGTGTCACGTGTGGGGAGCAAAACATTACAAATACAAACGTGCAAATACCTCGAGAAGGCAACAGGGGGAGACATTGTCAAAGTGACTGACAAAATAATGCTGCTTGTTTGAGCTCACAGCAGAGCATTTATTAAACACACTTTCTTGGAAATATTTGGGCCACTGAAGCAGTAATAAAGTGATAAATATATAAATGTCAATACAACACAAGGCAACCTGTATAACTATTCAAACATAAATAAGGCCAGTTTCCACATAACACACACACACACACACACTTTCAAATGTCAATGAATTTGTCAACGTGTTACATGTCACACAAAAATATTAACACACTTTTCAGCTAAACAACCTGTAACATCCATAAAGTCTGATTTGACTATATTTAAAACATGTTGACATGATCATACAGAGAAACCTTTAAATGACATGTAAATGTACAGCCAGTTTTAACCAGTTTTAGTTGGTTTTAGGTGTGCTGTTAACATTTATGCATCTCTTAACCAGTGCAGTTGTCTCTTAGCAGTTGTTTAACATTTAAAGTTGTCATTCAAGTTAGGAAAATAACTTAAGTGCAACCTGCAATTTTATGTTTCAAACAGAGGTGGCGATAGAGAGTTCCAGCTTTATTTTGCAGTATGTTTTCTTCACAAGATAAACTATGATCCGTTTAAACATACAACAAATCTCACGTATAGTAGTTTTGCAGCAAAACACCACTGATATACAGACGTCCCACTAAACTTATGATCGGTGTGGTTTGTCCTCTTAAACTCCTTCTTGAAGGTCATAGCAAAAGCGCTGGTGAGTCAGAAACCATCCAACCAGCTTTAATTACGAGACAATGAGGAAACCATTGGCAGTGTTACACAGTGATATGTTGCCTAGTGACACTGGGGCTTGTGTCTTTCCCACTGGCACATAGCGTTGGCGTAACTAACTATGAGTTTGTCCATCCAGGAAAGAGGTTGAGGAAAGAGAACGGCCCCCTCGAAGAAACCAAGATGGCCGCCGTGAAGCGTCAGTGCAAAGATCACGTTTGGCTTCTTTTCTGTCAGTGAAAAAAAAAAGGGACACATCAAACTAAGAATAACAAACATTCACATTTTTATTCAGGTGAAGTATCTTTTAATTAAAAAAAATTCTTGTAACCAAGCAATAACATTAATAAAACATCTAAAAAGTGTTGAACGTTCTTAGAACATTGTAAATAACATTTTTGTAACTGAATGGAAACGTTCTTACAACCTAAAATTGTTAGATGTTAAGGAATCTACCTCCACTTAAAAATGAGGCTGCACAGACTTCTGTTTGGGCTCTTTAAATATGTATAAACTTCAAAGCTTTGTTGAAGCTCAAAGGAAAGAAGCTGAGAGATAGGTGACCCATATTTCCTTTGTGTGAGACCGTTGGACTGGTTAACAGAGACTTGCTGTTGTGTCTTTGACCTGAGGCCGAGGGAAGTTCTTACGGCATTAATGTGATGAATATTCACAAAGGGTAGGATCAGGTGGCCCTAAAAAATTCAGCACAGGTGTCAGCCTCAGGATCTTAGACACACGGCGGTGCCGAGTGTCTTAATGGCCTTTAAAAGCACTATTAGGTCGTGGGTGCTGAAGACAGGGGAACTGGGTCTTGGAAGAGCTGATAGTGTTTCACGTGCTCAAGGAAATGTTGAAGTTAAATGTACTGTGTGAATGATAAACACAAAAGGCTTTGTTACGCCACACAAAACATCTGAGAAAACAATGTGTTGAAGGGTCACAGTTTGGCAGGTTAGCATGGTCCACTTACCCAGCTAACAATCTTATGTTGTAAAAACTTTTCCAAAACATTTTTTAATACTGTACATTCCACTAACAACTTTATGTTTTGATATATGATACATAACATTAAAAAAACATTCTACTAACGTTACTGCAAGAATGGTTTCTTCCAAAGAATGCTAGCCAACGTTCTGAGAACGTTCCCTGATCTCTACTGGGTAGATCCTACTAGTAGAGGCCAAGATTGATATAACTGAGCTCTAAAAACTTCCTATTCCATTGATCTATTCCAAAAGTTGCAAATAAAGATTTCTTCAGAACCTACGTTAAACATTAATCTAACATTACATCATTTTATTATAGCAGATGGTTAGTCACATGACATTTTCGGCTCAGGTTATTGGCCAGCTGTACAAAACATGACGTGTTTATACCTGCTAGTGTTCGAGGTATCGTCAGCAGAGACTGATGGACCAAAGGATCATCTGAGGAGTTCACCAAGAGCAGAGGAACACTGATCTGAAGAATGACATCACAGGTTTCCTTCAAAGCGTTTAATACCAACCATGCAGCGTACAAACAACAGTACAAAAACAGAACTGAAGAATTTACCATTAAAAACAGCCAACGGGATTTAATAAATATGTATGTTTAATATGTTCATCTAAACATACAATTATTATAGCTATAGTTACTATAAAATATAAGATGATATGCTAATATAAACACAAAATACATACATTAATATAAACATATTACAGTGTTGTCTGCTTGTCGATTGTGTTTATGGTAAACAGTTGCGTTATATGTATATACATAACAAGACTAAAATAAACGAACACAGAAAGAGCTTTTCCACACACTCCTACATCTGACCTACATTCAACAACATTGAACTTACGTTGTGAATAAAATGCACACAGCTCTCCTTCTCATAGTATTCCTTCAGGGACTTGTGACCATGAAACTTCCTGATACGTTAAACAGGACGAGACAAATACGTACGATTATTACAGGCACAATAATATTCACTTATTCCAGACGAAACCTCGACTTTAATGACAGCTGAATGAATTTGTGTGAATTTACCTCATGATGTTGTCATCAATCTGCATCAATGATGTGGCTGTATACAGGCGACCGAGGGTCCCAGAATCCATTTTGCTGGAGTTCATGCCAAACAAACTTCCTCTACAAAACAGATTTACTGTTTTAGTTACATGTCTTTATACTTTAACCCCATTTTCATGGTGTTTGGGGTCTTAATCAACCTGGTGGGCTTTGTTTGGGAACATAACATGGCTGACTCTATATTATCCTGCTTGTTGCTTGACTGTTTTCCCAATAAATAAAGAAATGGATGAGATTGGAATTGTTTTATTATGTAAGAAGACACAGAGCATGGATTGATACAGGAGACAAAAAATCAGCTGTCTAAAGACTGCCTAAAAAATGTTTACCCAGCTAACGGGGAACGTTATCAGAGTGTTGGCTAACGTTCTCTTTAAGTTCTCTCCAAGTTATCGAAAAAGTTTGTGCAAAAAAGTTAGTATATCATATATCAGAAACGTTATTCTTAAGTTGTTAGTGGAACATTTTAAAAACATCCATTTTTATAAAAAAATATTTCATGAATGAGCGTTACTAACCTGTGAGACAGAATGATTTTTTTCATGTTGTCCGCCATCAGAAAATTGTACAGCCTCCTGCATTGATCCCACTGTAGAAACGTCTCCTGGGCCCTAATGCCAAACAGATGAGGGCCATTGTAGCACCATCTCAACAGACTCATTCCTATACAGTGTATCTCCCAAGTCATTGTTTTAAATGTGGAATTTAATGATTCCCGACCTCAGAGCACTGTATCCTTGGCACACGCTGACGCAACACAACACTCTGTCCTGATTGGTGGGATTCTCCCCCAAAAACTTGCAGGCGATGTTCCCTCCCAGACTGAAGCCCACCACGATCAGCTGGGTTTGTGGGAGAGTGCGTTTGATGTAGCCCACCATAGCCGAAAATTCCCAGGTACAACCTTAACATAAAAACAAACTTTCACCACAGAATAACGTCACAGAAATGAGCATTCTGTGATTGAAACAAGATGCCCCCATCGTATTTTAACACCTGAACACTCGTTCTCTGCACCCAAGCCAAGACTTAACATTTAAGTTAACATCAAAACAACAGAAGCCAGAAAAATCTCGTCTAATGATGAAATCATTGCGACAGCTTTCAAACAAAAACACGCTGTTTTTCACAAGCATGCTTGTTTTAATACAAACACGCGCGTCTCACCGTAGGTGAACATCCGTGGGGACGTCAGCTCGATGTTTGGCAGCGCTCCAAGGTGGTTGAGGACGGCGCACCTGTAGCCCTGTTTCTGGGAATAATCCACAAAGGTCCGGATGTAATGCTTCTCGCTGTGGTTACCGATCCCAGGGCAGATCACCATGGTGATATCGTCTGTGATAAGACAGAGGCAGATATTAACTCCAGGTGGAGATGATACCCGGCTCTCTCCAGAGGAACCATTTTAAACCACAAACACCCTTCAAGCAACAATGTGAGAGCAAACAGAAAAATGTCAAGTATTTAAAAACAGGACTTAAAGTGATAGCACACCCAAAAATTCAATACAAACATACATATATACATGTATATTTATTTACATATGTGATATATATAATTGGATATATATATGTATATAGCATGTGTGTATGTATATAAATCTATATATTGATTCATCCAGTTCTCCTCTTAAACGTATATGACATTTGTGTGTGAAAACAGTGAAAGTCAGGCTGTCGCTTTTAGATCTGAATTTTATCGCTCACCTCCAGCGCTGTGGGCGGCCTGCGGTTCAAACAGGTCAAAGGTCGCGGTGGCTCCATCCTGCATGGGGAGGTACATACGAAGCCCACAGGGACTCGGCGACTTCACTCTGCCCATTTTGCCATAAAGAGCCGTCTGGAGATGTCCACTCTTCCCCCATAACAGAGGTGGAATGTACCTGGATACAAGTCGGAATTTAAAGTCATAAAGCCTAGTTCAAAATACATTTGAAGGGCTTAGAGAAAGATCACATCATTTTAATGCATTTTTCCATGCATCTAAAAAAGACCATCAGCTTGGTCACGTGACAGACGTGGGACTGAACACGAGGGTCTGATAGACCCCAGCACTCACTCTCTGGTTAGGACCGGGCAGGATTTCAGCAGATAGCGGCTGAAAGGCGTGTCCTGACAGGTGATGTCGGGGGCTGCCGGTGGGCTCTTCAGGTTGAGGCTCCGCACTATGATGTACAGAATCGTGGCTACAGCCGCCAGCTTCATGCCGTCAAACATGGCCGGCATCTCAGGAGATACGGTGCGGACACCTGCGTCCACTTGTGCACTCATGACCAACTGACTGTCAAGATATCAATTCAGTTACAAACAGTTTAAAGCGACAAATATAATAATATTACTTTAATGCATTAATTTTTATATTGCATCTGTCTGTCTGTCTGTATCTTACATAAGCAAAACATCAAAAAACAAACTTTACAAAAACAAGTTTGAAACATTTGGCCACTTTTTGGTCATCATTTGTTTGCCACTTGACTTAAAATTGAAAAGTTACATTTTGTTACCTTTTAAATATGTTTTAGTAGTACAAATATTATCCTGGGCTATTGTATATGTACATACACACATTTTAAAGATAAAAGACTAAACAAAGAAAAATGTATCACACATAAAAAGCTAATAAATACATACCACAGGTTGACTCTTGTAAATATGAGCTCGGTCACTCTGACACACAGGGTCAGTGTTTAGTCCTGCAACAAAAGTCACTTAGTATTTTGCATTATGCAGGTAGTTTATAATCTTTCTGCATCCCATAATAACCCAAACAAACAGAGAACAGCACATAGACTCTGTATGAAATATTTATCTCATGCATTTAAGCCTAAGACACTTTTTTTCAGCACTACTTACGTAATCATGCTACCTACCCAGCTAACCATTTTAGGTTGTGAGAACGTTTCCCTAACGTTTCTATTAAGTAACAAAATGAAAGTTCAAGGAACGTTATCGCTCGGTTATAACAACGTTATTTAAACGTTTTAATTCTGTAGCGGTTTCAAAACGTTCCACCAACTACTTAAGAACAACGTTTTGGATATATAGACATATGACGTTAAAAAACGTTCTGCTAACGTTACTGCAAGCGCGGTTTTGATAACTTTGCGAGAACTTTTAAAGAACGTCAGCCAACGTTCTGAGAACGTTCCCTGTTAACGTTTTTCTGTACAGCTTGTCTATTTAATCGCAGAAGAAAACAACGCGCACCGTGTCAAAAGCAGAGCGCGTCCGGCGTCTCCTCCGCGTCGCTTCTCTTGACATCTCCGCGCTGCGCGACATCGCCGGACTACAAACAACGCGCCGCGCAGCGTCATTCACTTTATACCCAGCAACCGGAGCGCGCTCGGAGGACGCGTCTCCTTTCGAGCCCTCTGATTGGAGCAGCGTCAGAGTGACGTCAGAACGCGGAGTCGCCGTCACTACGAAATCACCGCGCGTTACAATCACAATAAAGTCTTATTCAGTAGCAGATATAGTATAAATTATCATATTTAACCAATTTATCCCATTCGTATACAGTTTAAATAACATTTAATTTTCCTCTTTAAATTTCTGTACTGCTCGGGACTGTTGCATATTAAATTATTTTAGATCAATTTTCCACTATCAAGATGTTCAAAACAGAGAACAGCAAGACAATGTTTTATTAAAGTCAGAAAATAAAAACTATATACAATTCTTCCAACAATATTTAAAGGGACTCACTCTCATTTTAAACCTGTATGACTTTTTTTTGCTTTTAAGAAACACAAAACGGTACTTTGGGAACCAAAAAAGTACCCACAAAGTATAACAGTAGCACCCATTGACTTATATATATTTCTCGAAATATCTTATTTTGTGTTGCACAAAAGATAAAAAGTCTTACAGGTTTGGAATGACATGATGGTGAATGATGGGAAAATCTTTATTTTGGGTGAACTATCAACTTTCAACATCAATATAATTCAACGTGTAGTAATTCATTGTACCACAAGATGGCGGGATGCAGCTGAAAACACGTGGCTGTGTTTTCAGCGAGTTGTTTACGGATTTCTATGTATTTCCAGCGCTTTCGTCAGTGATGTGTTCGGAGACCAGATGCAAAAGTCACAACAAGCAACCCGAGAGCCTAAATAAAGCTTTTACACAGCAATGGTTGTACAAAAATTAAATGCACTGTATAATGCACAACAGGTAGACTTATAAATCATTGCATTTTTCCCGTAAGCACTATAAAGCCCTAAGTGACGCTAAATGAGACGGATGTGTTGCAAGTCCACCAGATCCTTAATGCCCCCCGAATCCAGTTCCGTGATTTCCTCGCAGCCCACGTCCATTATGTTATTATATATATTATATTAGTGGCTCCAGTGCAACCTCACATTCACAATCACATCAAGAAACCGCTTTAGCTAAAGTGTGGAGGGACATTTATACACCATCTCTTAAGAGCCAAACGAGCAGCAGAGCCAAGACCAACATTAAGAGAGAACAATAGGTCTCATCCCGGAACGCTTTGACTTCCAGACGTCCTTTGACGTTTGGGATTAATTCAACTAATAGCATTTCTCTGTGCGAGCCTTGGTAACACAGCTAACACTTTTAGGTTGCAAGAACGTTTCGAAAACGTTATTTTTAATGCTTTAGGGACGCTCCGTTTGTTTAGATGTTGCATTAACGTTGTTGCTTGGTTATAAGAACGGTATTTCTTTTTATTTGTGTAACGTTTTTAAAACGTTCCACTTACAACTTAAAAATGACGTATTTGATATCTATATGATACAACGTTAAAATCATTCCATTGGTAACTTTAAGAGAACTTTTAGAGAACGTTAGCCAACGTTCTGAAAGCGTTGCCTGTTAGGTGGAAGACAACTTGCGCATTTCAGACACACAGTCGCATGATACAAACTAGGCAAAACTAGTTATTTTTTCACCAACTAAGCGATCACTAACTGACCCACACCCACACTTCGCATTGACCAGCATTTATAAGCGCACGTTTGCCAAATGCATTTGTGTAACGCATCCACAACCTTCACATTACACAACCCAACCATTGCTTTTGGTTTACAAGAAGTTTACCTTTAGCAATAAACCATTTAGAAACAAACCATTTAGAAATAAACCATTTTCCATTGCTTGATAATAAAAATGATTGTTTATAAGTAAAATGTCCCGGCAGAGTTTATATAAACTGCTCAGATATCTTCAGGGACGCCTGAAATTCATTCAGACACATTAACTCGTACACAGATGTTTAAACGCAGCCACATTGGCAAAGCTGTTTTGTTTACTGTATTAAATCAGCGCGCAGTTACTCGCACCCCGATCACCGCCAGGGGGCGTGGCATGGGCGTGGCCACACCGCAAAAACAGGATGCAATTGGCTGAGAGCAGAGATACACGTGCGAGCGCACATACAGTCCCTCCCGCGTCCAAGCGCGTCCGTGGTCATAACGGAGAACGGATACGCGCCGATCGACTCCAAAGACCGACACGAAGTGACCGAAGAAGCCGCATTGAAGCACCATGAAAACTTTCCCGAGCTTGTTTTTCAGTTTGCAACTTTTTGCGTTTTGTTTTGTCGCTCTTTCGATCTCCACGGCGAGCGGTGAGTGTTTATCTGTCCGATGCGTTTGTAAACAAAGCGACGACGGTGGTCAAAGTCCGCAGTTCTGGTTTGTTTATTCATTTGATCAATAGAAAAGCGCTGAATGGACCTTGATTTTAGTTACAGTAAATGCTTTACATTTACTGTCTGTATTTATAATGCACCACATTGCATGTCTTGTGTTTTGCATTGAATGGCGTTATATTTATAGCAATGAAGTGCAATCATAAATATATGTCATGCATTTTTTGCGCATCGCTGTTTTTTATAAACAACTTCTATAGAGACTTCCTTCTTAATGTATCTGTTGTAACAAATAATCTTCAATATTCTTGTTATTCGTGTTCAGAGTTGCGTTAAACGCCCAGGGCTCTTTGCTTTGTCCCTCTGTTCTTATATTAGTGTCTGCAAAACATCATGTCCTGATTTTTACTGTCATACAGGCTTGGATAGACTTGTACTGCTGTATGGTTTGGGACATTATTATATTTAACTACTGAGCAGTTGGTAACTCATGTGGCCTTTCCAGTTTTAATCCTGGGCAAGAATTTCTAATTTAGTTCCCGCAGCACTTGTACTGTGCAGACTTAAATCCTGTTTGTTTCAATGAGTTGGTCATTTTGGTCCCCCACGTATGTTGGTCTCTGTTTAAAAGCGCACTTACCCATCTGTCGTTGCGCCTCGGGCCACGATCTGGCTACAATCTGTAGGTGTGGCTCAAGTGACCAAAGTACTGAGTCATTTCCAGTGAACACTTTATAAAACATGCCATGGAGTCCAATGAGACGAGGGCATTTCCTGCCACTAATGACCAGTACAGAGCCTTAAACACCCTCTTCCTTACTTAGTTTCATCACATTGGTTTGTGGTTTTGTCCTGAATAGAGTTTTGCAGGAGTTTAGGGGGGGTTTGTTGTCCCCATCATCCTTTATTCACACGGCGAGTGATTGTTGAATTATTACTCTGTGATGTTTAGATGTAGTTAAAGAAACATCACCCCCCAAAAAAAGGATTGTGGGAATTTGTTTTGGCTTCTTTGGAACACAACCAGAGATGTTTAGAAATAGAAAATAAATGGAGAGCAGCTGCTTTCAAGCTCCAAAAAGCACAGATAATGTACCATGAAGATAACATAGACTATCTAAAGTCTACTTTAACCATTTGATAGATTTCTGCGAATACATTTATTAGTCATTCATTGTATGGAAGAGAGCATTGTAAATGTTTATTTTACGTAAGATCTTGTTTTTCATACAGAATTGTGAGGTAAACAGTTCTGAGTGGAAGCTGCAGTTGGATCAGCACCTGTCCATCAAAATCTTGCCTTTCTTCGCAAAATCCGAAATGAGCAAATAAAGATTTCTTGCAATGCTAAAAACACAAACTCAAGCCTCTCAGGTTAGCTAAAGAGGCATTTACGCTAATTATAGTGACCATTCAGGCTAGCGCTTTTGACTCGCTCTCTTGAAAGAACGTATTTGCACGCCGTCCAAAAGCTGTCGCGTGGCCCGTGCCATCTGGCATCGGGGTCTTTCCCTCCAGGGACGGGCTCATTTGTCCTGATGACTTCATTTCTGATACGGGTCCAATAAGGGCTGATTCTCTGGTGATTAATTTTCAATAAGACCTAATCAATGTTTCATTCACCCCGGAGCCACTTCTCACGTGAATCCGTTTCGTCTTTGTCAGTTGCTCCATTTTCCAATCTGCTGTCTTGAATTTTTCACGATTCCCCCGTTCCAACACTTCCCGACTAACTTTTCTCACCAGCTTTTGAAGGAACGTCGCGGCTGCGTGAATGATTTATGGGGATTTTGTATCTTTCTGTCGAATGTAAAATGTGTCAAAATATTATGCTTTTGCGTTACCACGTTTCCAAGCAAGATAAGTCTATTAGTGTTGCCTTAGAGAATGGCTCTGTACGTCAGAGTGTATTTTTAGTCTTTGTGGTTTATTTTTAAGAACAGATGGTGTTTAGGAGAAATTCTTGTAGATTAATAAATCCTCACCTTAAGACGTAGACTCACAGACAGCTCTGTACGTTGCCAAGCTGTTTTAAAAAGAGCTTAATGGTCCGCATGTGCAGTTTAGTGTCTTTGCGGGTCATTTGTGTTGATTTGTTTCATCACAGAGGTGCAACTGGGCCTCAGCCCGTAAAACCCGACGCTTTATGCCTCAGTGGGTTCAGCTGTTCTGGGTGTTTTTTACGTGGGTCGCCGTGACGTCAAGAACATTCGTTTTGGAACACAAAGTTCCCCAGTGCTGTGTGCTGAGGTATGTCAGGATCTGAAGTCAAG
>JAZGTK010015044.1:0-13419 GCA_036877625.1 Ambastaia sidthimunki
AGACTCTGACCTCTCACTGCAGACTGTGTCCTCCAGATCTACAGCCTCCTCTCGTTATTCAGCCCTGCAGTCGGCTCCTGCTTTTTATCAGCCTCCAGGATCAGCAATTGCTCACTGACCACTCTCACATTAACGCATCCGTCTGAAGGGCTGTCCACCGTCCTCCCAAAGCGCTGAACACACAATAGAAAAGTCCAATACAGTAGCTGTTGTGAGGAGAGAAATGTTCAGTGGAAGACAGTCTCTCTGTGATAAGGCTGACGCTTAACAAATTCACCAAACCGCATTCATTTATGAGAATCTGAAATTGAAGGTTAACACTTAAAAGCTAGTGCTTGGATGAAATCAAGTAAGAGGCTCACAATGAAAGATTCAAGAGGAAAAATTTCTTTTAAGATCATTTTAAAGGACGCAGTCAGACCTTCTGAAAACACCAGATGCAGCAAAACTTATCTAGCAATGCTAGTTGACCACCAGCATGGTTTATCTGGTAATGCTGGTTGGCTAGTTAGGTCTTGCTTATGTCATAAAGTCTTCTTGAAACACCAGCACCCAAACACAACATATGCTGGTGACTAGCTATGCTGCTGTATTTAGCATTGAGAAAACTAACTATAAAAAGAAACATACTATTTATTGTCACATTGTCATATCTTCATTTTCTCCTCAAAACAGTCTTCAAATTAAAAGGAATGACTTCAACTCTCACCAGCTACGAATCCGGCAGCAAATGATAAACAGCATTGTGGCATACTGTATGCCTAAATCTGCCCCCGTTCGCCTCGCTCCAGGGTGGAAATACAGATTTAGACACAGAACAAATACAGTCTCTGAGCTAACCTGTCATAGTGTGAGATTAGAGGGAGAGAGAAGCCGGCGCGAGCTTGTCAAAGTGCAGTCAGCCAACAGGAGGCAGGTGTGTGAGTCAGACCAGAAGAAAGGAATGTTATCTCTCCCGTTTCCTCTTAAGTAATAAGATGTACACCTGCCATGGCTTTGATTTACCGTCTTCTCTCAAACATCTCACATTTCTGTTCTTCTAAATACTGACGCAGAGAGACGTTTTCATTACACTTAGTAATGGTGAAATAAATACCACAACCAAATTAAAATCTTTGTCAAACGGTAAATGAAATGTTGGATTTTCAGATTTTCTCTTCGAATCTGACTAGCAGTTAACAATTTATTTAACTTCTGGGTAAAGTTGCATATAATGTAGAAAATGTCATATTTAAGTTAAAATGCTTTTGAGTTTACCAAAGATCTAATCTGTAGCATTAACAATCCTGCAAGCTGCCAAATGCAGAATACATTGTAGCAACGCTGGACATCTGTACATTAATGTTCCTCAATTTCATCTAATTTGACGTAATGAAAATGAATAAATGGTTAATTCCTTTTGAGTTTTTACTAATTATAGAAGAAATTATTTCAGATGTGCAATGCTTCTGTGATTCAGGCAACTGGGAAAAGAAGCTTCTTCTTTTTATTCTGCATTCTAGTAAAATTAGTTTCTAATACCATATAGAAGAGCTATATTAATACAGGAGAGCAATATGTGCCATTTCTCTCAGCATTCAATGGGAAATGAGCTATGAAGAATGATTGTAATTGTCAGTGGACATCTCATCCTGACAGAGCATCTGCTCTGCTTCTTCATGCTACATAACCAACATTTTAATAGTCCAAAAAAGCTAAAGGTTAAGAAATGCATCACATCTAAAAGGTTAATAAAACGTTCCTTAAGGACGACAGCTTTCGTGAGCTTCTTTTAAATACAAGTAGCAGCACCTTTTAGTTTCTATTTAAAAGTTAAATGTGTTTAAAAGTTTGAATGTTGCTGATTGCTAATTTTGCTAATTATGCTAATTTTGGCAACATTTAAGTGTCTTTTGTGTTAAAACTGTTTTGATCTGAACAGATTGCTGAGTTTCAGTTTTGTGTATTATGATTCCTCTTTTAAACCCTGTAGCACAGTACGTTGCTGAGGCAGCTATTCAATGTGTGTTTTTGTCTGAATTATTTTTTATTAGTAATTTAATGTTTAGTTATCGGCATAGACTCCTTTCCTGATGTATGTTAGAGTGACATTGAGCAGATGTTTTTGTGATGTTTAAAGGGGCCATATGATAAAAAATAAAAATGATAAAGCTTTATAAACTGTGCAAACATATTGTCATCAAACATTTACAGCAGTTGAAAAAGACCATTTATTGAAACAAAGCAACAAAAACAGCAGAATACCAAATATATAAATGAAAACATGACTGCTTAGAGTTGCCAGCCTACATGGTGTTTATAAATGTGGCTTGTCCAGTTGTGGTTTCCAGTGGTATGTAACTAACAATGGGCCTCATTCATGAAACACGAGCAGAATAAATAATAAAATCATCTCATCAAATCAATTAAGCCTGACCTTAACAGTTTTAGTGCAGATTGTTTTGTGAGCTTGTCACAATATCATGCAGGAATTGCAAACTGACTATAAGTGAATAAAGGGGCAAAAGAAACCAAAATTAGAAGGGAACCTCAGCAAAACAAATAAATGAAAGTGTGATTTAAAATCAATTGGTTTAAAATGTTTGTAGAGAAATATGATGCTTAAATCAGAACATGTCATTTTTTGCAATGCTATATACACAGTGTTTGTTTCATAAAGAACCTCAGTAAAGTTTTGACACAAAATGCAATTTTCTTCTCTTTTAATAGCCTCAAAAACCTTTTTTCCACCTCCAGGAATCTTTTATGCAAAGAAGAATTTGCATGAATGTGACAGGTTTATCATAAAGCAATACACCCCCACAAAGGCCTTTATTTTTAGAGTATATGACAGAAAGGTTTGAATATTGCGTTTTTAGTCTCTCGTTTCACACCTTGTATTTGCTCAAGATAATGTGTCAAATTCATATCTAATGTTTGTTTAGCGGCTTAAACGCTTCATTTTGTGGAATCTGTAAATGTTTCTAATGCTGAGGTGCCGTGGCTGAACGGAAGAGCCTAATACGGTGGATTACGGAGAGACGCAAGACTCAGATGATCTGGGCCAGTCTGGCATGCATCTACACAGCCAACACAGTTGTTAAAGAGATTAAAGGGCCTGCATGCACGGACTCTGGAAATGATAGATTTAGCAGGATCAAGCTCATTTTACATGCAGAGAGCTGTTAGCGTGTGTGTGTGTGTGGCTCTGCCAGCTCGGGTGTGAAATGTTCTGCGTGGCTGCTGGGCTCCCACTGATCCAGCTGTGCATATCACTGCCTGTCCACACTGAAGCATATTGCTGCTTTATTTGCATGTAATGATGGATGCGTGGAGAGTATGAACTAAATTATTCTCAACATGTGCTGATGCTGTGTTTATTGCATAAATATATGTTCAGTGTTTCATGTTTTTATCTTACCCTTGTTTAGCAGCTTTTTTCTTTCTAACCAAGACTTTCAACTGTTTTATCCTTCAGCTTTAGTTTAGTAAAAAAGTTTAGTTTTGAAACTCCTCCTAAATGCCTTTAAATGAAATTAAACTTAAAGTTTTAAAGAAACATTGGGAAGGTCAGGGATGGTGAAATGTTTGTTTCAATAATCAGAACGGCTCATTTTTCGGTAAGGTTACTTGTTGTGACATCCACACTTGCTGGTGTCCATTTATTGTTGAAAAGAAGAGGAGACATTAGTGTTTTAGGAGACATTATTGTGATTATGAGTACACTTCTGTACTTCTCTGCATTTAACCCATACAGTTACTGCTCACACACTGCAGTAGTGAGATGTGAACACACACTCTGAGTGGTGGGCAACACTGAGGTGCCTGGGAAGCAATTAGGCGTAAGGCGTCTTGCTCAAGGGCACCTCAGTTGTTTTCTGCGGGCACTTGGACCCGCAACCATCTGGTGTCAAGTCCCCACACATCGTAACAGATTTGTTAAAGGAATAGCATTATTTAGTTAAAACCATTTGAACACTGATCTGTATGATGTACTTTCCCTGAAAATTGTTTTATTTCTGTTGTTTATTTTTTAACAGAAAAATTTACTGGTTACAGCTTTAACCATGTGTTGGTAAATCTGTAGCCCATGCATAATGACTTAAATTTTAGTTTGTTCCCTATACAGTTTGTTTCTTTGTTGGTGTTTGTCAGTAAGTTACTCCAAATTCAAAGCATTTACTAAAACTGTTGTATTTTCTGAATAAAAGAGAATTCTTCTCAGTGACTCACAGAGAGATTGAAAATATAAATATGATGGCAGAGAAAGAAATGTCATGTAGGATTCATCAATGTTCACTCTGTGAGCTTAACAACACTGAAGGAAAGTCTGTATTTGGCTGTCATCATGTCACATCTGTGGTCTGATTAGGTCAGTCCTGGGTCAGCTGGTCACTGTGCCTTTATTTTCTATGGTCATATTACATATGTCTGGCCATTTGGCCTCTCTGAAAATTTTTGCTAGCTATCAAAAATAATAATAATAACATCTTGATAGCACCGGCATCCAGTCTGGATATGGCACAGATGTGGGCTGTACTGATGTTTTTTGGTAGTTATGGTGATATACACCTTTCAGCAAACATATTTGACAGTGTGATTGGTCTACCACACTAGTGCATTGTATACTACACTGTAGAAGAATACCAGAATGTAATTGCTACAGCTAGAGTTAAAGTTTAAAGCTACATTCAAGAATAAGACACAAAATTACACATTTCAAAGCCTGTCAAACTCCGTGATGTTCATTTTTCCTGTATTCACATTTATTGTGATCTTGGCCCCTGTCACCAATCTAAAGATAAGATGTTCGTTTCACACTGATAAGTGTTCAGAAAGAATGGCTGATTTGTGCAATTAAGACGTTATTCTTAGTTTCTATTGCTTTGATTTGCACTTGTTTTCAGTTTGTACTTTACAGTATTTGTAGTTATTAAGTAATTATCATTCTGGAGGTGATGATGAATGCTGAATGTTTTACTCTTTTCTATCACTTGAGAATCGTTTAAACTCATTGTGTTAAAACATTCGGCATTCGTAAGGTTTCAGTTTTACATTGACAATATGTTCATGTAAATGGAAATATGTCACAAGTTATCAGTTTAAAGGTGAAACAACATTGTGTGGAATCAGTATTTTAAAGAAAAAAAAAGAAAGTTTGTAATAAAACCTGAGTGTGGAAGCTTTTCTTTGGTTTTCTCGACCTCATAATCTTTGGGAATCATGGGACGCGTGAAAATTGGGGGCCATTTCAACAGTGAGAAACTTCTATGCTAATGTGAATAGGAATTAGCTATCACAAGGCCTCAGGGTATAATCACAGCACATTGTTTCAGTGTGGCTTAACCAAAGCTCCTTTTTGTTAGTCAGGAGAATGACATAAGAAGACATCATGAAGGTCTGCACTAAAGAACTGGCAATCAATGAAGAAACTTGCCACACAAGCAGTGTTTACATGTTTTGTTTTTAAACAGATGGACTTATAGTCTGAAAGGTGGGCATTTATTTAAAAACATTATGTAAATTATATGTAAATTATTAATCATGTATGTATCATTACAACAGGTGTGAAACAGATAAACTATTTGGGATTTGTGCTTCACCTGGCATATTTCCAATATACTTTATATACGTTTCACTTAATTTGATGCTGTAGGAATACATATTTACAACATAATAATTAATAACTAAAATCAGTCCCCCGCAAACATGATTTCAGTAATGAATCTTTATACAAAATCGGCATCGTTGGGCCATGTTGCGCCCCCTTTCGGCGGAAACTGTACCGTCACAGCACGACACGAGCTCGACTATCTGTGTTACACACTCTTGTGCTTTCGCTTCCTTCAGGCAGGATAAGCAGCAGATTGAAAGCTACTGAGATGAGCAGCTTTTGAAACACACACATATCCTTCAGTCTTAAACTAAACAAAGCAGATCATCAAGAAACGCACGACCTTTGATTTTAACAGTATTGGCAGAATGGCGAGGAAAGGTTTGTGGTTTAACTGATCTACTTTTGTCAGTGTTTAGCTTGCTAACCACATAGCCAACTAGCCGACAAGAATCTGACTAGCTGAAACAAAAGACTTGATTCCTTTTGTTTCAACAGGACTGGATTATTTTATTTAAATAAAGGGTTTAGATAATCATATGTAACATGTGTATTATTATTATTATTGTCATTTTCAAACAGATTAGTGTTGGCAGTAAAGCTAACCATTCTCTATTGCCACATTGACCAAGCCTAAAAACAACCTGATTTAAACAAGTAAACAAAGCAGGACACACAATTTGTTATTAATTTATATAAGTAAATATTTGTTTTTCAGTGGCCTTGGTTAAATAGGTTGTCAACTAAATTTAAAAGCAGGCAACCGGATTTGAACTCTTGGGAACTTTGTAAATATCCTGATGTTTGTAAACAGTCAAGTGTAGTTGAGTTCATGTTATTCAGATCTGAATGAATATTGGTAATATGTAATTATGTTTATGGAAAATTGGGTAGTGTGGTTTGTATTGACATTTATAAATGTCAAATCAGCCTCTTTTTATTTGAAATGTTAACATGGTTGAAACCAACACAAAATATGATATTGCGTTTTGTTTCATTATGATGTCATCATGTGCAAAAATGTGCTACTGATAGAGACTTACGATATGATTGAAATTGTAATATTGTCTGTAAATTTGAACGTGTGAGATTAATAAGTATATTTCTATCCACAGGCTGGGATGAGAGACAACTGGAACAGGCTGTAATGCCACATTAAAGTACACGTTTGTTTGTTGGTATTTGTTGGTATTTGCCTGATACATCAAAATGACATCAAGAAATGAAATATAAGATATTTGCTGAAGTTTAGGTGAGTGGATACATGATTGTGTGTGTGTATGTGTTCAGCTCAAATACTGTCTTTTTTATTGTGTGAAGTCAAAATTGTTTGGTTAAGAGTGAAATATAGAAATACAGCCATGTGTTTTTGTCTGAGAGACCGTTGGTTTATCAAAATACACCTAATGTGCCCTTGACTATACCTTGTCAACAGGGGCAAGTATAGACCTGCCTAAAAGGCCTGTGCCAACAAGCCCTCAAATTACTTTGTAATACTTAACTGATTATGGTGTTCTTGGCATCATTACAGCTGTATTTATAGTTTTTTTTTTGTATTTTAAACATTTTGTGTGGTGTCACACTTTGCCTGAGTTGTGATACTGCATTCTTCCGGTGTCATGGGCTTGGTGAGGCTTATTTTCGTTTATTTCCTTCTTCCACTTTGACACTTGTAAGTGTTTTGATAGATTCTGTGCCCTGAGTCAGGGTTAGCCATAACTCTCATTTGACCACGAAATGGCTTGCTGATGGCAAAGTCGAGGATTTGATATTTTTAGGTCAGGAGGAGGGGAAGAAATTGCTGCCGTTTATTTTTCTTAAATGGCTCCTTTGCTCTGTGTTTCCATAAAGGTTTAGTGGTGAAAGCTTTGGGACCGTCAGCGCTTCTTGTAGAGGGAAGTGAGCTGGCCATGTCAGGGGTCCCAACTCCTCCTCCTCCAGGAGAAATGGCCAGTGGCCCTGTGGCAGAAAGCTGGTGCTACACCCAGGTGAGACTGTGGCTCTTCTCTCTGCTGAGGCCATCATTAAAGCCAGGCATTGCTAAATAGGGGTCTGATGTTTTGGAAAACATGTTATTTTTATCTGTGTGATATGACTTTTAATTTGATGGTGTAGTTAAATGCATGTTTTGATCTTGTTGTAGTGCTCTTCACAGTTTGATGTTGAAAGGGTAATCAGTGCATTGAAGTTGACTATTATGCAAGCGATAATGAAACTCAAGCTTTGCTCATCATAATGATCTTGCTGGTTTATCAGACATGGTAAAATGATAACTAGACAGATTTCAGACCTGTTGTTTGATGCTATTGCTGATCAAGTGGAATTCTGTTGTTTGATAAAAATATCATTGAAACAGATAGCTTCAGGAAGTGCATGTGTTGCCATGGCAATCATTGTGTTACGTGTTTATGAATGACTGCAAATCAATAGGTGTGATGATAGCTGTCACTCCTCACCCATGGTAATCTTTCAGGTCAAGGTAGTGAAATTTTCCTACATGTGGACCATCAACAACTTCAGCTTCTGTCGAGAAGAGATGGGGGAAGTATTAAAGAGCTCGACCTTCTCCTCAGGGCCTAATGATAAAATGAAATGGTGAGGTTTCTTTTGAGCCCTATTCATGCTGTTTGTTTCATTTCTATTTACGTCTGTCTCTCTGAATCTTTGTCTTCAGGTGCCTGCGAGTTAATCCAAAGGGACTTGATGATGAGAGTAAAGATTACCTATCGCTATATTTGCTACTAGTTAGTTGTCCAAAAAGTGAAGTCAGAGCCAAGTTCAAATTTTCATTACTGAACGCTAAAAGAGAGGAGACAAAAGCTATGGGTAAGACCCTCAACCAGAAGTATAACATATAAGAAGGCTTTTATGTTTCTAGTTTATATATTTTTCTATGTATAGAAATGTATATAGCCCGAAGCAAACGGGCTGCAACCAGATGATAAACTCACGTTATTCTGTGAGGCAAGTATGTATAGAATATAAATAGAACATACATTTTTCTATGTATTTTTAAAATGATTGTTAATGGAATTCTGTCTGGATTTGTAATGTCCAACTTTCTGAACTTGGATCTCATCTGTTTCCAATGCAGAAAGCCAAAGAGCCTATCGGTTCGTCCAAGGCAAAGACTGGGGCTTCAAAAAATTTATTAGAAGAGATTTTCTGCTTGATGAAGCAAATGGGCTGCTGCCAGATGATAAACTGACGTTATTCTGTGAGGTAGGTGTGCACCTACTGCATAATGTGTTCAGCATCTCTGATTCACATTCTGAGCATATGAACATCAGTTTAGGTCATTTTAAGCACATCTGATAAATAATTTGAAAATGCATAATTTCAGGTCCCTTTTTTTTTTAAAAACAAATTTTCACAGTAAGTTCTTGATCTAAAGTTACGTCTGTCTTACAGCTGTGCTGACATGTTCATTGGGGTGATTTAATAAGAAATGTTGGTAACCTAATAAGGTTCCATTGTTAAACTAAAAACATACTGTTCATTGTTAAAGTATTTTTGGTAATGTTAGTTAATGCAAGTGCAATTGTTCATTAATGTTAATTTCATTTGCGTTAACTAATGTATTAGTAACTCAATATTTGAATTAAAAAAAAATGTATCAGTAAATACTAGTACATGTAAGTGTAATGTAAATGAACATTGACTAGTACATCTTGTTTACGTTAATATTAACAATGGTGGTTTTGTACAATTTGTTACTAAAATGCAAAAAGTTACTAAAATGTAAAATGTGAAAAATCTATAACTGGAGATTTGCTCCAGAAGTGGATCACAGAATGAATTTGCAGCACGTAGCTTCATGCCATTGTATAAATATGTTAGTAGCCATTTGACGGATTGCCCCTCTCTTCAGCATGTAGCGGAATAGAGACGTCACCTAGAGCAGCAAATGAAATGGGTTGTCAAATGAATTTACTGTAACACAATTATGAGTCTTGCTTGAAAAATAGCCGACATGCCTGGTGAGATCTGCTGCAGGATCTAATATTTGCAGGGAAATTGCCAATATCACAAGGCAAAGTGCTAAACTAAATGCTAATTGCTAATAATATGTTTCCACTCATTAATCGGACTGTTGTTTTAGATGAGTATTGTCAGAAAAACTATTAAACATCTGCAGGAGACTGTGTTCATCAGTTGTGTTTCTGGTAGCTGCAGTTATGCATTTGTTTTTTCTTTCTTTCACATCCAATTTACTCAGCACTTCTAAATATTTCAGTAGTGCGCCAGAATCTCTAAATGAGTTTGTCAGCTCTGTATATAAAGTATAAATGTGGCACGTAGTCACTTATTACTGTATGTTGTGTTTATTAGGTGAGTGTCGTCCAGGATTCTGTGAACATCTCCGGCCAGTCCAACATGAACATGCTGAAGGTTCCAGAATGCCAGCTTTCCGATGACCTGGGAAACTTGTGGGAGTGCTCACGATTCACGGACTGCTCTCTTTATGTGGGCGGGCAGGAGTTCAAAGCCCACAAATCCATCCTGGCAGGTGAGTCTAATCCCGACCCCCCAGCCCTGCTGACGACACCAGCCCGGCGTCCTACCCTTATCCCAGTGGCGCTAGCTCAGCACGCACCCGTCTGAGGGAACGCGTGTGTGTGTGTGTTTGTGTGTGTGTTTGTGTTGAGGGGAGACAGTGTTTATGACCTTGACAGTAATTTTTCACTTTCTGAGGTTGTAATTCTTCAGTAAGACAGATCTAAATTCATCACAGGAAGTCCACTGTGTGATGCTCCTCTAATGTCCATAGAGGACGTCTGGAGTTGCGAGTGTGACTTCCTGTTCTGTTGTTGTTTGTTTCTCTTTGTATTCCTGACTCATGGGTCAGGTATAATTTAATGAAAACTGGACGTATGTGTCATTTGTCTTTACTGTGACCATATATCGAGAGATGCTCATATAATGTGACTGACAGATTTATTGCTTTCTCTGCAGCGAGATCGCCGGTCTTTAATGCCATGTTTGAACATGAAATGGAAGAGAGTAAAAAGGTATGTATTTGATGCTTATATAGCAATACCGTTATTATGATAATACAATACTATATTATATATAGGTGTTATAAATGAATTTGAAAGCTTCTTGGTTGTCCCGCAGAACCGAGTGGACATCAGCGATGTCGAGCCAGAGGTTTTTAAAGAAATGATGGGTTTCATATACACAGGAAAAGCACCTAATTTAGAAAAAATGGCTGATAGCTTATTGGCCGCAGCTGATAAAGTAAGTCCGCTAGTTTTTGCATATTTGTTTTTAAGAATTTTTAAGAGCTATTTAGATGCTTTTATTTTAAAATCTGTCTCCCGAATATTACAGATGTTTTCTGTCAGGAAACAGGAGTCTGATTTGAGAGCCAGAGGGAAGCTTAGTGCTAATTTCTTAAAGTGTGAACCTGTTTGTTTATATTGACACTCAGTTACAGTTTTAGGCATGTGAACAAAATACTGCTTTAAATAACATCAGAAACCTGTTCCAGTGTTATCCTATGAAAGTCACTTTTGTGTGTGTGTGTGTGTGTTTGTGTGTGTGTTTGTGTGTGTGTTTGTGTGTGTGTTTGTGTGTGTGTTTGTGTGTGTGTTTGTGTTTGTGTGTGTGTGTGTGTTTGTGTGTGTGTTTGTGTGTGTGTGTGTGTGTGTGTGTGTGTGTGTGTGTTGTTCTGGCAGTATGCTCTAGAGCGTTTAAAGGTCATGTGTGAGGAAGCCCTTTGCAACAGTCTCTCGGTGGAGAACGTGGCAGACACCCTCATCCTGGCAGACTTGCACAGCGCCGAGCAGCTCAAAGCGCAGGCCATAGATTTTATCAACAGGCAAGCGCCGCCAAAGAAACTCTGCTTGATAAATTCCTGCTGCCATGACTGTTTACCAGTCTGAGAATGAAAGTGTTTTTCTTCTATCTTATCCATAGGTGCAGTGTCCTCCGACAGCTGGGCTGTAAAGATGGGAAAAACTGGAATAGCAAGTATGTAATTAGCTGATATATGTGACACAAGATTAATACAGAGCTCTTATCTGCTCTCTTAGATGCATTAGAATTCATTGTTTTAGGTTCTGGGCAGCCCAAGCTGCTCGGCTGGTACCCGCAGCCTCTGTATCTCCTGATGTTGGTTATTAATAGACTCAGACTGTCTGAACCGTCAAGGAATGGAACATTTTTGCATTATAAACATATCACAAAGTCTCTATTATACTTTCCTGGCGCCTTGCTGTTCGTACTGATTATTGCATTAGTTCACGTGCATTCGGGAGAAAATTTTTGTTTGCATAACTTAAAAAGAGTTGTTACTTTGCCTTGTGCTACTGCGAACGTTTCTACAAATTTCCCATTTGTGTTGTCTCCACTGCACTGTAATCACTTTGCCTATTTTACCTTTAAATCTCATTTCTCTTTCCTACATTAGGCGAGTTAAATCTGCAATTCTGTTATTGATTTTTAATGTCTTGTTTTAATACTAAAATATCTTCCTCTTTTTCTGACAGCCATGCCACGGATATAATGGAGACCGCGGGGTGGAAGTCAATGATCCAGTCCCATCCTCACTTAGTGGCGGAAGCTTTCCGCGCGCTCGCGTCGGCGCAGTGCCCCCCCTTCGGCCTGCCTAGGAAGCGCCTAAAACAGTCCTGACAACATTACTGCTGCTCTCTGGGGCCTGTCCTGGGACAAAAGCCAGAAAACTGCAGAGTATCGACTGTATTCCATTGTCCTCCAACCCGAAAGCACGTGACTGGGACAGGCTTGCTTCTGAATAACAGCAGAAACTGTTCGTGTCCTTCTCGAGCAACGGGTTTGGCATCCAAGCTTTATTTTGCTAATCTTTCCATCACTTCAAACAGCCTTAAACTATCTTCCATGACTCTTGTGTGGAGTGTTTAAATTCTCTCAGTTCAACTCTGTGCCTGCCTTGTCCCACGAGACCAGGCCTTTTCCCTGTTGCACTAGTTCCCAAAGTTTTGCCGTTTTGCTATGGAATTCTCTTGGAACGTGTCAGGAGTTTGATCAATGGGAAATAATATATATTCCTGATGTTTAGTTGTATAACTAGACATTAAATAATGTTAACGTGATGTGCAAGGTCATTTCTTGACACTTTTTGAAATGATACGTACGCCCCATATTGATGGCACGATTTCTATGTGATGACACAGTTTAATAATGTGGGGAGGAAAAATGCTATTAATATTCCATATGGAGGGAAAATATGCATTTCAAATGGTTGTATCAGTCTGTGTTTAACAAATGGAATTATTGTTTGTGTCTCACCCCTTGTCGTGACTAAAACATGATTACACAATTTTATGAACAACTGCAGTTTTAGCCTTAGTGTTGCTTCCCGGCAATTGCTCTGCAATACACAGACTTGTTTTAAATCGTCTGTTGTTATTAAAGTGAAGTGTTGGCCCACAATTGCATTTGTGTAAAACTGATTGAACCTCAAGACAATCCATCTTCAGACACCACTGTAATCTGCAAACTGTCCA
The DNA here is from genome assembly GCA_036877625.1 of Ambastaia sidthimunki. Taxonomy (NCBI): domain Eukaryota; kingdom Metazoa; phylum Chordata; class Actinopteri; order Cypriniformes; family Botiidae; genus Ambastaia; species Ambastaia sidthimunki. Next base: position 13,087 of record JAZGTK010015044.1, read on the forward strand.
TTGTAATCAGGAAATATTTGGATGCTGAGCATCAGAGTGTGGCATTATTATTGTGTATGTCATGTGGATGGATTGGTGGATGTGTATTTGAGATAAACAGATAATTGATTGAGGTCTGTCTAATGCAGATTTTCTTAGTCATAAACTGTGTTGTTACAGTCAAACTGACAGAAATTCAGAGTCTGAGCATTGTCATGCTATACTGACTCGTTCTGTTAAAGGACATGTTTTGTGAAGATTCTGGAATTTGTTCCATCTTTGAAAAATATTGTCTGCAAGAATTCCTGCATTAAACTCAATAAACGTTTTTCAGCATTCAGAGGTGTTACATCA
>JAZGTK010015045.1:0-13418 GCA_036877625.1 Ambastaia sidthimunki
TGAGGTTGAGAGTGATAAGGAAGTGGTCTGAGGTGTGCAGAGGAGTAACTAAAGTGTTGTCAGTGGAACAGTAGCGTGTGAAGATGAGGTCCAGCTGGTTACCTGATTTGTGTGTAGCTGTAGTGGACAGTCGCTTCATGTCAAATGATGCAAGCAGGGTGTTGAAGTCGGTGGACTGGGGTTTCTCTGGGTGGATGTTGAAGTCACCAAGCACAACTAGTGGAGTGTCGTCCTCTGGAAGGTTGGACAGTAGCAGATCCAACTCTTCTACGAAGTCACCCAGTTGTCCTGGGGGACGATAAATAACTACAACATGGATTTTAGCAGGGTGGGTAACAGTAATTGTGTGAGATTCGAAAGAGCTGTAGGTACTAAGAGATGGTAGAAGGTTAAATTTCCAATCTTTGGAGATGAGTAGACCGGTTCCGCCGCCTCGTCCGACTGGGCGTGGAGTGTGTGAGAGGATGAAATTCGTGGAGAGGATGAAAATTGTGATAAATTCGCAGTGTCCTCTGGTTTGATCCACGTCTCAGGTAAAGCCATGAATTGCAGGTTAGAGTGCGATGTGATAGCTGAAATAAAGTCTGCTTTGTTTACAGCAGATTGGCAATTCCAGAGCCCGATAGGAAAAGAGAGTGAAGAGGAAAAGGATAGGGGGACAGTGATGAGATTGTTGGGGTTGCGAGGCCTCCAACGCACAGAACGAGATTTACGCTCCAAGTCTCCTCACTCCTCTGCTTCCACTCATTTACTGCAGGTAGGTCCAAAGGTTCACCAATCCATGGAAACAGAGGTGGTTGAAAACCCAGAACACACTGAAATGGGGTCAGATTAGTGGCTGGCTTGTGAATGGAATTCTGCGCATACTCGGCCCACAGGAGAAATCGACTCCAGTCTGTTTGATTCTTGTGGCAATAGGTTAGTAGAAAACGAGTTAATTATTGATTCTTCCTCTCCACCTGGCCATTGGATTGAGGATGGTACCCTAATGTGAGGCTGACATTTATTTGAAGCATCTTGCAGAATGCTGCCCAGACTCTGGATGTGAATTGTGGAACCCTGTCAGACACAATGTCCTCTGGCAAACCGTAGAACCGGAATACTTGGTTGCAGAGATTTTCAGCGGTTTCAGGGGCTGTAGGAAGCTTGGGGAGAGAAATTAAATGACATGCCTTGGAAAAACAATCAATAATAGTAAGAATGGTTGTATTACCTTGGGATGCAGGTAGACAAACAAAACAATCCAACTTCCCTCATAGTCCCACAGTGACAATGGGTCACAGGCATTACGATCCATCTGCAGACTTTATTAATACAGGGTTTAAATAAACAAGCAAAGGTCAAAACCTGACAAATAGGAGTAACAAAGCAGCAAACAATTAATGTCCAAAAACAGGCAAGAGTCGAGGCAGGCAGCAAACAATCAATGTACAAAAACAGGCAAGGGTCGAGGCAGGCAGCAAACAATCACAATCTGAAAACAAATTAAGGGTAAAACACAAAAACAGTAATCCAGAAAAACACTTAGCCGGGGCAAAACAGGACTTCGCAATTAGTGTTATGAGTGACACGAGGAGGCTGGCAATGCTGGGGTCTTCCACATGGTCGAGGGGCTGGTCTTTCCGGATGTGTCCTATGGAAGGCATCTTTAAGCGAGGGGTCGAGAATATATCTTGTGTTGACCCAGGACCGTCCCTCCGGGCCGCACCCCTTTCCAGTCCACTAGGTACTGGAGTACCCTGCCCCAGTGCGAGAATCAGTCCCTGACCTGGTATGCCTCCTCACCGTCGACCAGAATGGGCGGGGGCGTCCTGGCCTCGGTTCCCTCCTCCTCCACGGTTGGCCTTTTCCTCCTGTCGTCTCACAGCTCATTGCAGATGGATGTGTGCTCTGTTCCAGGTCTCCTCGCTGTGTCATAACTATTCCATGACTGATGGGAGGTTGGACGGTTCACCTAACCAGGGAAACAGGGCCGGCTGGTATCACTTGAAAGGAGTCAGACCTGTGGCTGGCTTGTGGAAAGAATTTTGAGCATATTCGGCCCATATCAGGTAACTGCTCCAGTCTGCTTGGTTGTTTTGGCAGTATGTTCTGAGGAGTCGTGTGAGTTCTTGATTTAGTCTCTCCATCTGTCCATTGGATTGTGGATGTTAACCTGAGGTGAGGCTGACATTGACATTGAGGAGTCCAAAGAAGGCTGACCAAACTCGGGAAGTGAACTGGGAACCCCGGTCGGATACAATTTTCTCTGGTAAACCACAGAACCGGAATATGAAACTACAGAGTGTCTCAGCGATTTCAAGGACGGATGGCAGCTTTGGTAAAGATATGAGGCGGCAGGATTTTGAGAAGCGATCTATGACAGTGATGATGTTTTATTCGACGTTTGTGTGACTGGTCCCCTCGGATAGTCGTGATAGCGAATCATCCTTAGCATTCTTGGGTCCAGGCCGGTAAGTCATGGTGAAATTGAAGTGGATAAAAAAACAGAGCCCATCTTGCTTCCCGCAGGTTTAGTCGTTTAGCCAATTTGAGGTATTCTAGATTTTTATGATCCGTTAGCAATGTGAATGGGTGTCAAGCTCCCTCTAGCCAGTGACGCCACTCCTCCATAGCCGCCTTCATGGCTAACAGCTCCCTATTTCCCACGTTGTAGTTATGTTTAGTAGGTGACTGTTTCTTGGAGAAGAAGGTAGATTATAAAAAATATATATAGAAGATTATATTTTATTTATATTATATATTTTGTCCTACTATTACAATTAGCTACAGGTACAACAATATTGCCGCTATAAACTTCCTAGGGTCAAAACAAGCAGTCATATGACAAATTCAGCTTACCACTGTTCCAACTCTCCCACACTCCAGCAATCCGGATCCTAGAAGCACTTTTAAAGAGAAGGAAGAAAGATGGCACAAGAACAAAACCAAACAGGAGACACAAGTCCTGAAACAACACGGTTCATCAATCTTTGAAACGTTGCAGCTGCATTTCTCAGCCCAAAGCTCATAACTGAATAAGAATATAATCTGGAAGACATAATAAAGGCAGCAATCTCTTGCACCTGAGTTGTTAGTGGCCCTTTAACAAATCAAATTTACTCACAAATTTAGCAGCACCTACTTGGTCTACACAGTCTCAACTCAAGGAAGGGGGATCGCATCAGGTTTAGTAATCTTATTTACCCTTTGGTATTCTGTGCAAAATCTGTAAGAATTATCTGATTTCTTCACAAACACAGAGAAGCCAAACTGGAGCATGATGGTTTTGCCAACCCGTTATCCAGTAAATACTGAAACTCCGCTTCCAACGCCTGTTGCCTAACAGTTGGCCCACAATAATAATGTTGACGAATCGGCGTCACCCACATCTACACCATGTTCAATGAGATGGGTATGAGATGGAATATTGCCAAACAAAGTTGGACATTCGTATATCACCTTTATTAATTCCTGCAATGACTTATTAACTTTCCCAAATTGAGCACAGTTTCTGAATTTGTCAACCTAGGCTGCAACACACTCTTCAGGAGCTTCATCTCCCTCCTTTTCCTTATCCCCGGGTGCAATAGCCCCATCCTCAGAGATCCTCTTTCCCCTTCAGACTGTCTTCTAAAATGGCTAAAGGACCCCGGATTTTATGCCCAAAAACCAACTCGTTAGGGCTAAAACAGGTATTCTGACACATAACTGTGAGCAAAAACCTACTCCCTGATTTTGGGGGCAGCAGTGGGCCCACACAGTCAATCAAAAGATGTTCAAACGGTTGCCCCACAGCAGGTATAGGATATAACCAAGCTGGTTTAAGAGACTGATTTGGTTTACCCGTCATTTGACAAACGTGACACGTTTTAATAAACTAAGAAACATCTCTTTTTAGCAAAGGCCAATAAAAATGTCTCAAAATTCGGTCATAAGTTTTCTTAACACCAAAATGCCCCCCAACAGGACCATGTGCTACATCGAGCACTACCTAACGAAACTTAGTAGGTACTACAATTTGTACTACTAACTCACACCCACAAATTTTACTATGGGACATTCATTTCTGTAACAGCATCCCATCTTGTAGGAAATTGTCTGAAATTGTCCAAACAGTGGCAAAACAGTGCTAAATAACGGAACCAAATTTGGATCATCCTTCTGCACAGCTGTTACTTCTACACGGGAAAAAGTGGGGAGAAGAGAAAGACCAGAAAAAGGATAATTACAGGACTTCTGCACAGAAGCTGCCTTAAACTCCCCCTGAATAAAATCATTAGCTGCTTTTGCTTTCGACCGAGTCACAGCAAACCCTGGAAAAACATTAGAAAATTCCTCAGCAGCAACATCATCCCGACTGACGGTAAACAGCGGAGCAACAATGGGTACCAGTGAAACATCTGGCCACACATGCTCCCCAGCCAAGCTGTTACCAAAAATCACATCTACCCCTTTGACTGGCAGTGATGGGCGAACACCCATAATGACCTCACCGTTCATTAATTTAGACTGCAATGCCACCTTGTGCAACAGGACAGACGTGCAAGTAAGTGCTATTTCTTGAACCAACACACTCTTTCCTAGACTCGATGCTGTTGAAAAAGGCAGGGTAGATTCTAAAATAAAAGATTCTGAGGCACCAGTATCATGCAAGATTTTCACAGGTGCATTTTCAGCTCCCCTGGCAAAGAAACAAACCCCTCCGTCACAAACGGAATATAACTCGGATTTAATCTCGGCAAACATTTATCTTGCGAAACAACCCCAAAAGGTTTCTTATCAGGACAAAGTTTGGGGTGAATGAAATCAGTCAATAATACGGGTGAGGAAACATTTTGTGATCTTATTAACCCCCTACCACGCATTTGTTTACTTTTTAGGACAGGGCATTCTTTTTTCCAATGTCCTTCTTCAAAACAATACCGGCACACAGAATCAGGCACAGCTCTTGAGGGTCCAAGTTGCACTTTATCTAATTTTGACAAATCAGGTTTTCGAAAAGTCGATCTGACGCCATCCACACTGTAATTCCTACTCCTATTTAATCAATAATTACTTAACTTATTTTTGTGCATTATCACGAAATTGTCGGCTAACACTGCAGCCTCACCAGCAGTCCCAGGCTTGTTCTCATTAATACAGGTGGCGATATTTTCTGAAATTATTTTTTTAAGCTGCTCAGTGAGAATCAATTCTCGCAGGCCCTCAAACGTACGTACATTGGAAGTAGAACACCAGCGGTCAAAATAAGTAGTTAATTCATGAAGCACTTCCACATAAGTTTGTCTGTCATTCTTTTTCCAAGTACAAAAACATAATCGATATGCCTCTGGGACTAACTCAAAAGCTTCCAATCTGAGTAAATGATGTTTGTGCAAGGAGTCTGAGTAAATGAGGATGTCATCCATGTACACGATCACCCAGCGATCCAGCATATCTTTAAAGACATCATTTATAAAGGATTAAAACACGGACAGACTGTTGGCAAGGCCAAAGGGCATAATGCAGTATTCGTAGAAAGGGCTGTCTTCCATTCGTCTCCCTCCCTTATCTAAATCGAATTATATGCAGAACATAGGTCAAGTTTGGTGAAGTATTTTGCTTGTCTGAGCTGTTCTAGGGCAGCGGGAACCAGTGGAAGTGGGTACCTGAATTTTTTAATGATGTCATTGAGACCACGATAGTCAATGCAGGGCCTAAGGCTTTCATCTTTTTCTTCACAAAGAAGAACCCGGCCGCTGCAGGTGAGGTTGAGGGTCTGATGAAACCCTTAGCGAGCTCCTCTTCAATATATTTCTTAATGGCTTCTGACTCAGGCTGAGATAACTGAAAGATTCTGCCCTTGGGAGGTATGCTGCCGGGAATCAGTTTGATGGCGCAATCACTCGAATGGTGAGGAGGGAGTTGTGAGGCTTTTACCTTGCTGAATGCTTCAGAGAAGTCTGTGTATTCGGGGGGTAATTCAGGCACTTCAGGCTGCTTCTCAGTGCAAGTGATGGTATGGATAGGTACAGGAAGTTCATGAGAGAGGCAGTATTTGTGACAGGTTGGACTCCACTGTGTGATTTCACCCTCTCTCCAGGAGATGTATGAATTGTGTCTGCGTAGCCATGGTAATCCGAGAATGAGGGGGTGATTGGGTGAATAAATGACATAGAACTTGAGCATTTCTGTATGTAACACAGTATCTAACTGGGGTTAGAAAGAGATTGTGTTTCTAAGCAAAGTCACTAAACAAAAAATTTCCTGCTGCCCCAGAATCTAGTAAAGCCTCTACAAGCACAGACTTGTGACCAACAAACAGCTGTACTGGAATTTTGACACATGAAGTGGAGTATTGGTGTTGGGCACCGGGACTCACCGTTCTAGGATTGGAAGTGCTGGGTCGAACAAGGGCATGATGACTTAAAATGACCAGATTGACCACAGTACATGCACAGATGGAGTTGAATACGGTCTTCACGTTCTTCTGGAGTCAAGTGTGTGTAGCCCAGTTGCATGGGTTTGGCGCCAGAAGCAGACGATGAAGAGGTGAGTGGCGTCAGCCGAACTGGTCTGCGTGAAAGGATCAAATTGTCGATTTGAATCATCAGTTCAATGAACTTGTTTAAATTCCTTCCTTCATCACGGCATGCAAGCTCAGTTTGTAGATCTGAATTCAATCCGCGCCAAAATAGCAGTTGTAATGTGTTCTCCACCCACTCGGTTTGAGCTGCGAGTGTTCGAAAAGCTAGGCAAACTTGGTGGCCGTTCCTCTTCCCTGGGTCAGAGCTAGCAGGCGCTCTTTCCTCCAGCTGGATGATTAAATACTTCTTTGAAACGTTGTAAGAAAAATTCAAAGGAGGGAAAGACCGATCCATCCCTTCCCCACATGGCGGTAGCCCTGAGCCTTTCTGGTGAGCAGTGAGCACACGAATAACATCTTACTAGCGTCAAAGGAATATAAGGCAGGTTGTTGATTTACAAATAGAGAACACTGCAACAGTAATCCCTTGCATTTGGTCGGATCCCCATTAAACTTATCCGGAAATGCTAAACGGGGGCTCACCGTAGATGGTAGACTACCTGGGAGGCTTACTGATGTTACGCTCTGTACGGCAGCTGGCGCGGCTGACATTAGGCTTTGCAGAATTTTCACCAGCTCCTCTGTTAGTGATGCTATCCAGGTTAACTGATGTTAATGGATGGCGAGTTGGTTAGCTAGGGCAGATAGCTCGGATGAAAGCATCACTTTTCGGACAATGGGTCAATGGGTCAGAGGCATTACGATCCATCAGCAGAGTTTATTAATACAGGGTTTGAACAAACAGGCAAAGGTCAAAACCGGCAAACAGGACTTAATGAGGGCAAGACAAAAACATAATTCAAGGAGCAGGCAAGGGTCGAGCCAGGCAGCAAACAATCAATGTCCAAAAACAGGCAAGGGTCGAGACAGGCAGCAAACAATCAATGTCCAATGTTCAATGAAAGCATAAGTATTGTGTGTTTCTAAAGCTTTGTTTGCTGTGGAAACAAAGTTTTTCTTTATAGTTTTTATTTTAAACTCTGTGTTGTGTTAGCAGATTTTAGATATTCAGACAAATGGTAATAATATAATAAAAAGAAAAGTAATAAAAAAAGAGTTTAGGTTTACCCAGTAGTGTCTTGCTGGGTCAAGACACTTGAGTGAGGGTAATTAATAATATTGAACGTCTTGGTCTTGTTCAAAAGGCAGAAGCTTTTAAAAAAATGTATCTTTTTGTGACACCATGTGTCAAAAACACTACAAACGCACACTCAATACTCAACTCAATTTGCATTGCTTAATAATACTTTAAATAAAATAAATTTGCTAAGTACAATTTTTTAGACTGACCCTGTCTCTTTCAGACAGGAACACAACTTTCTGAAATAACAGCCTGCCTGTATCAAACAGACCCCAGTAAAAAGGATTTTATTTCTGACACTTCTTCTGTGTTGGGGCTAGCTTGACAGTTAAAATGCCTGTAATGTTAGTAGGCCTTTGAAAGCACTTGTCTTACCCCCTCTGACCTGAGTGGTAATTAGGTGATCTTTGGCCACTAGAATTTCTACACTGGTCCAGGCTTGTTAAAGCTAAATTTGTACTGGTTCAGCTGACAGATCAGAACAGCCATGCTATTTACCAGGGTATTGGTGGTGAGGCTGGTCAACCAGTAAGGTCTTTTTGGTAAGGCTGCTTGACCATATGAAGTTGAGAAATCATTTGTGGAACCAAACACCAGCATCAAAATCACAGCATAAGCTGGTGATGAGCTGTGCTAATCTTTTAGAGGTTTCAGAGTTTTATGATATCCAAGAGTCCAGGGTACCCAATCCTGCTCCTTGAGGGCCAGTGTCCTGCAGAGTTTAGCTCCAACTTTCCTCAACACACTTGCCTGAAGATATCTAATCTGCCTAGTATGATCTTATTTGACTGGTTCAGGTGTGTTTTATTAGGGTTCGATCTACACTCAGAAGGACACTGCCCAGCTAACAATTTTAGGTTTAATTTTAGGTTTCCCTAAGGTCTCCATTAAGTAACAAAAATGTTATTTTGAACATTCGAAACATTCTGTTTTTTCTATGTTGTATTACAGTTGTGCTGTTATCACTTATGTTTAGTTTATTTTTATGTTCTGAAGTGAATTTTTATGTTTTCTTTATTTCGTTGTGGCCCCTTTAAGAATCGTTGTGGCCTTTATTTCGTTGTGGCCCCTAGGGTTTCAGCGCGCATCTCACGTGATCAATAACGAGGAAGTGAATGCGCATGGCTGAGAGAGCAGCACATACAGTCAATGTTAAGCAAAGGCTGTGATATTTGCATACATCTTGTTTGTAGTAGCATCGTGGGTATGTATTGACTGTTTTGATTAATGTTTACAATTGCAGAAGATTATTTTGTGATATTTCATTATTTTTGTTACATTTCCTGTTGTTATTACTAAAAGCCTGTTATTTCTACCTCACGTTGATCTACCTTACTTTAGTAAAAGCTCTTACTAGTGCAATTAAAGCTTATATAATATAGAAAAGATAAATAGTGATTTAAGAATGGCAGATATGTTATGTTATATGGTATGTTATGTTATGTTATACAGATATGTATAAGACTTACAGTTAAGACAATTCATATTTAAAAAGATACATAAAACCTGTAAGACATTCATTTATTATTTTCTGTAAAATGTTTGCATCGTAAAGACAAGCTTGGTGTTGATTTTACCCTTTGTACATTTCAGTTTTACTTTTCTTTGACTGTCAATAAACCTGTGGACGAGGAGTTGATGTCTTCAGAGTCTTGATGTCAAGAAAGAGTTTACCTGGCTGTCAAGTTATATACAGTACATATACCAAGGACAGCACAACAGTTATTGCTTGGTTATATGAACAGTATTCAAACTATATATATATATATATATCATAATAAGATTGCTGTATTAGGGTCTATGTGTGTGTGTTACATGTCAACATGGTGCCCCCTGAGGCAGACGTGTTTGCTTGCTCCCCACTCGAATGCCGTTTTTTTCTTTTTTTTTTGTTTGTTTCTTGTCTCTCTGCAGTGCACAAATGCAACGCACTGCTAACATACAACAGACAGGCATTGCTGGACATCGCCAATTCAGCCAACCATTCTGAATTCACTGGTTTTATACCCCTGGAATACCAACCCACCACCACCCCCAGGAAGGCCTCGAAGCACCAAGCTCGAGCGAGGAAGCTGACCCGAGGAGAGTGCTCTGGAGACGACGAGGCAAGAGGGGAGGGCTTTATGCTAAGCTAAAGGCTTATAAATCACTGGTACAAAGGCTAATAGACCACCGCTACCCAGCCTCTTGCTAGCTAACATGCGGTCTCTAGAAAACAAACTGGACGGACTGAGAGCAAGGATTACATCACAACAGGAAGTAAGAGAATGCTGCACTCTGATTTTTACCGAAACGTGGCTCTCAGAGAAAATACCGGAATCTGCTACGATCTCACTCCGTACACCAAGGGGACCGGACCGCAGCCTCCGGTAAGGCTAAAGGGGAAGGTGTGTGTGTTTATCAACAGCTCGTGGTGTGGAGACATACAGACTGTTTATAAGCACTGCTCACCAGATGTGGACTTTTTAATGCTGAAATGCCGTCCCTATTATCTACCAAGGGAATTCACTGCTGTGTTTATAGCCTCTGCTTACGTCCCTCTGCGAGCCAACTCCACAGCCGCGCTCGGCAAGCTCCACAACATTTTCAGCATGCTGAAGGGCATCTTGCAGGACTGTTTTGCTCTGACGGACTGGGATGTGTTTAAAACTGCAGCCACTCTAGAGGACTCCTCTGTCTGCATACAGGGCTATGCTGAGTATGTGAGTTGTCAGGTACGCCACATGCTGCATGCTCGATCTTCTGCATTTACAACAGGCAGCGAGACAGAGTACAAGGCTGCAAAGTACGGACTGAGAAAAGCCATCACAGCGGCTAAAAGACAGTACAAAAAGAAGCTGAACAGTTTCTACTCTACTGCCGACACCGGAAGGATGTGGCAAGGTCTGCAGCACATCACCGACTACAAGACCACCACGAACACTACTGCCAGCTCCTCGGACAGCCTGCCGGATGACCTCAACACCTTCTACACCCGCTTCAAGGCCTCTGGCGTCGACACAGAGAGAAGGCACACACACACCCAGAACACCCCTCCTACTGTCTCATCAGCTGTGGTACACAGAGCACTGAGGAAGATCAACCCCCGCAAAGCAGCAGGACCAGACAACATTCCTGGGCGGGCCCTCAGAGCTTGTGCTACAGAACTGGATGAACTCACTTCCATTTTTAACCTCTCCCTCAATTGAAACACCGTCCCAACCTGCTTTAAAGCCACAACCATCATCCCCCTTCCCAAGAAGAGCCCCCCAGCCTGTCTGAATGACTACAGGCCAGTAGCACTCACTCCAATCATTATGAAGTGTTTTGAGAGAGTGGTGCTGACCCACATTCAGAGCAGCATGCCAGACACTATGGACCCACTGCAGTATGCATACCGGACCAACAGGTCCACATCAGATGCCATTGCTGCTGCCCTCCATATTTCCCTCTCTCACCTGGAAGATTAGGACACCCACATCAGAATGCTATTTATCGACTACAGTTCCGCCTTCAACACGGTCATGTATCGGTCATGTGTCCCCCATAAACTCACCCACAAACTGTTTACACTTGGACTACACCCCTTACTCTGCGACTGGCTCCTAGATTTCCTGACTGGCAGACCACAGTCTGTGAGGATCGGAAAAAAAACTTCAAACACCATCTTAACAAACATTGGCACCCCACAGGGGTGAGTTCTCAGTCCCATCCTCTACACACTGTTCACACATGACTGTGTCGCCTTCCACAAGGACAACATCATCATGAAGTTCGCCAACGACACCGCAGTGAAAAGACGGATTACTGGCGGAGATGAAGTGGCCTACAGGAGGGAGGTGGCCAGTCTTGTGACATGGTGTGAGGACAACAATCTCACCCTCAACACGGACAAGACAAAGGAGATGATAGTGGACATGAAGAGAGAGAGGAGAACCCACCAGCCACTATTTATCCGAGAGCTTGAAGTGGAGAGGGTGAGCAGCTTTAAATATTTGGGGGTCTTCAACTTCACCACAGGATGGAGATTGCTTTTGTTTACCTCTATTGGAATCTTTGGCAGATATAAGAGACAGTGTTTGTTTAGACTGACAAGCTTTTTTGTCCTAGCAGAGGAAGCCCTTGTAACGGACACGTGAAACCAGTAGGATCCATGTGCAGCTTTATTAAAGATTCACAGTATAAACAGGCAATGGTCAACAGTGGCAAACAGTAATGGCAGAGGGAAACCAGAATCAGAGTCGTGGGACAGGTGAAGTTCGAGGCAGGCAGCAGGCAAAGGATAATCCGTGAGACAGGCAGTACACGTAATCCTATAAACAATCCAGGTGAATAGGGCAGGCGGCAGACAATTGTACTCGAGGGACAGACCAGGGTAATAACCAGATATATCAAACACAGGAAAAATGCTCAGAAATGTCACCATGAGGAAAACAAGACTTGGCAAGACACTGGCATAGAGTTCTAGAGCACATTATATACACAGAATCCTGATGAACTGATTGATTGCAGGTGTGTAACAAGGGGCGTGGCAGGAAGTCGGCCCTAGGCAGTTGACCCATGGGAAATGTAGTTTAAGACCAGATTAATATTCAGGCAACAGTTCCCGCTGACGGCCAGGAGGAGGCGGTGCAGGAACCTTAGACGTAACAGCCCTGAAGGAGCTATCCGTGTTCACCTTAAGAGGTCACACACAAGGTAGCAGTCCAGTACACCCTCTGAGGGCATTTAGACTTGTCGTAAGCAATATGTCCTAAGCAATATGAAGTCAGCAAAACTGATTTGTAAGACTATAAACCATTCCAATAACTCATAAACTGAACCTTTGTGTGAAAGTGTGAAATTGTATAGCAGATTAAGTAGATCACCATTCTGAAGGTTTAATCAGGTCATTAATTAGCAGTCTAGATTCAAACTCCAAATGGTTTTAACAAGATAATTTCTCCACTACCTGTTCAAGATAAAACAGACAGGCTGATTTCTTGCTATACCTTTCTCTCCCTAAAACATTTTGGTTCATTAGTTGGCATATGCATCATGACATTTGCTAAAAAAAACCATTACATATAAAGCATTATTTAACGAAATACCAAACAAGGTGGAAATTTTAAGAAAGACAGCACAAAAAGAGAAAAAAAGCTATTCCATTTACCATCAGTTAAACCTGAACAGACTTCTCAGTACTATATGTAAAGCTGCTTTGATGCACTGTAACACTGTAAAAAGCAATGTTACATTGTAAAAGCACTACACTGAATTTAAGAAATTAAATTTATGGATATTACTTATTTCCACCCAAGGTAAACAAGTGGTAAACTTTTTTCTTGATTTCATTGCCATTTCTGATAACGCTTTAGAATATATGGACCATTTACAATACATTGTAAATGGTCTATTAACACCATATATTCTAAAGTGTTACCCCATTTCTTGATAGTGAACATTTGTGCAACAAACATTACACTAGCTATATATAAGGTAATATACCTATAATACATTATATACCTACAGTATATACAGTGCTCAGCATAAATGAGTACACCCCACTACATTTGTCAGAAAACATTTAGTTTGATTCTGAAAACCAACATTTTCTATGAGATACTATACTACAAAATACTCCCACAAATGTGGGCCATTGATTGCAAACAAGATTTGTTAATTTGCACACACAAAAAGTGATTTTCCTAACAAATTCATTCAATTCATTGCAAAAATGAGTACACCCCAATTATAGTCTTAGGAGAAAAGCCACACTTAAGACTACAAAATTCTAATTAACAGGCATTCAACCACAGTTGAGTCTAATGA
>JAZGTK010015046.1:0-13418 GCA_036877625.1 Ambastaia sidthimunki
TCAATGGCACATTTTTAACCATGGTCCCAGCATTTGAATTAGGCCAATATCAAAACAATACCTTTCAGACAGAATCAAGAGTATTTGCTTAATTTTGTATTTTTATTCAGCACCATGCAAAAGTCTTAGGCATGTTTGTATTTTCAGTCCAAAAATGGCTTTAATCTTTGCTGTAGTGTGACAGGTGTAAATATAACTTTACATTTCCAAATATTCCTTTTCCACTTTAACTGTTATAATCCAGTCAGAGTTTTAAACTATGGCAATGACTCCAAGATGTAAAACAGCTTTTGCCCTAGGTACCCTTGCACATAGTTTTTAAGGTAGCTTTGCAGGTAGGTTTCCTTAAGTATCTCAGAGATGTTGCCACAGTTTCTCTGGATTTAGGTTGTGTCAGTTTCTGTTTTTTCATGTAATCCCAGACACGGTTGATGATGGTAAGATCAGATGTGTGTGTGGAGTACCCAGTATGGTGTAAAAGGAAATTTACACCTGTCACACTGCAGGAAAAGATATGAATGGCTGGCTTAAAACCTTTTTTGGGGTGAAAATACTAATGTGCCTAAAACTTTCACAAAGTAATACAGTATATGTAGTTGGCCTTGTTTAATGTATCTTTTTTTACATATATGGACTAAATCCTACCCCATCGTTCCACTCTAACCACAAGGATGGTGCAACCTTAACCTCATTTTGCTTAATAAAGTGGAGCACAACATAACACAAAAAAAAAAACTGAAAATAAAGTTCAGATAAATCTGATAAATAAAGTTCAGATAAATAAAGTTCAGCTTGCAATACACAAGTAAAAATACAAAATAAACTGTTAATAGATGACCGTTGGCTACTATTTTTAACCTCATGCTTAAGCTATGTTTTCCAATGTTTTTCTTGTACTGGATACTTCTAGGTTGTTTTGGGCCTTGCATTGTCCAGTTTTTAAAATGGAGTGAAGCTCTTAGATAAAATCACTAAAAGAAGGAAGCTGTAGGAGCCACAGACTCATGGGGCAAAGCTTCAGGAGATGGAGACTTAAGGGTGAAAGGTGAAGTTGAGTGAAATATGATAAAAGGAATAGTTTTCGCAAATATAAAAAACTGAGGGTGAGTAAATGATGAGAGAATTTCCTACAACTACTTCACTTATGTGGCTACATTTTGTCACACTCCTAGAAAGTATGAAGTATGGACACCACAATTCTGCATCCATAAATTTCCTCCATGATAAATGCTCTCCTCTGAAGTGACTTTTTGTCAAGGCAAAGCATTTGAGAATGCCTAATGTTAGTCATTTATGTTCCATACAGATAAGAATTACATGGTGCCATCAGATATTGCTGTAAGTTTGCGTATACCCTGAAAAACACTGTGTCAACATTGTTCCGGGCTTAACACAAACACATTGTTTGGGGACTTGAATGACATGAATGACAACTTTTGTTTTTGTTTTCTACCTTTCACTTAAATGTTTCCTCCAAACAATTTGCAACTTCTGCTAAAACATTTTTCCTGGACCAATTGCTTAATCTGATGAAGATAGCTCTCAAATGCACTGCAGTTGTCAGGCTGCCAAAGTTTTAAGCATCTTTTGCAAGTGGCAGCAAGGAATGGACATATAAACTAAACTAAAAATATATAAACTCTATAAACTGTAAACTAAAAATGTCTCACTTTCATGGATCTGTGCTTCTTGATGGTGTTCAGGTTGCCAGCCCTCCCTGAATGATTCATCTGTCCTCATGGTCAGGTTATTTGTTACAGGATATATCATTCTACCATTTCAGGTTCCTTTCTGGTTGCTATTACACCCATAGTATCCAGAAAACGGCTTTATATGCTTTACCATTACTTTTGCTGGAGCATCACAGGTAACACGTCTTAGTTGGATGTTTAAGTGACACAGTTGTGTTCAAAAGTTTGCTTACCCTGGCAAACATTGTGAAATCTTCTATATTTTGAATTGGAACTCTAATCTTCCTGAAATTTACATCCTGTTGTTAGTCCCCTTGAATCCCTCTCCAGTCGTGCTCATAAAGGATGTCTGGACTGGTAGGCAACAAAGAGATATTAGAGTGGATACATTGTCCAGCTGCAGCAAGAAGGATGCTGCCCCACCAGAACACTAGGAGATGTTTTTGTATTAATAGGGTTTAACATTTAGGGTGCTAATGATTAAGCAGTTGTTTAGTGTATACATGCGTAGCATTCACACTCAACAATTAATGCTTACTATTGTCTTATTCTTATTAGGCTTATTATGTATTGTTCTGTGTTCCAGTGCATGGTGTCATAGTGTCACATGTACTTTTAATGCAGTAAAGATAACAGCACATTCATGACACTGTACAGATTGGCACTGTATTTACTTGGGTGTAAATGCAGCATTTGATTTATCTTTGATTTATCTTGATTTAAATGTAATGAGTTATGGGTATTTAGTAAGAAGATATTTTAATCTTTCATTTCTGAAGACATACATTTATGCATCATGTGATGTATAGTATTCTTTTTATTTATTCTTTTTATTTAGAGGCGTGGTATGGAGGTCTTCCTTCCCTGCCTTGCAAGAGGCGTCTGGCATTTGTACTGTATTTTATTACAGTGTTTGGGAATGTAGAAATATATTAGGGGTTCATTGCTTTGCATTGTTTAAATGCAAAGCTTATTATAAGTAATATGCTTGCAATAATATGATCACGACAACAACATTCAATTTAATTGATACATAACCTAATCAGCATCAAAACTAAAGAGGAGGAATACTAAGGGCTGAAGTGGGTCAGAACAGGTATAATTTAATCTGGCTTTTATGTGCCATTGTTCCATTACACATAATTTTGAGGCGACATAGATTATCAATTACTTGGCTGTCTTAAGGTGCTTTCATGGTTTTATTTGTAACTTGTATAAGATGTGGTCTCTAATAATAATACAAATCTTTACAAAAACAATAGTGTTTCAGCGCTACGGTCTTGAACCCTTAATAACAATATTCTTTATAACCCCTTGAACCCCTAATAACAATATTCTTTTTCAAGAC
This sequence comes from Ambastaia sidthimunki, assembly GCA_036877625.1. NCBI lineage: Eukaryota > Metazoa > Chordata > Actinopteri > Cypriniformes > Botiidae > Ambastaia > Ambastaia sidthimunki. Next base: position 3,040 of record JAZGTK010015046.1, read on the forward strand.
AACATAATAAATAGTGCTATTATATGCCAGTACAGTAGTAGGCGCTGTGAGGAAGCGCGCGATTATCTTTTCCGCGTGCGGTCACAGCGCGCTCGTTGATCTTTTCTTATTCAGCGGCGAGTGAAGTCAGTAGCTTGTGCTATACAAATAAACACATTTTTTGTCTTATAAGTACTGTTTTAGCAACGCCAAAATGGTAAGTATATACAGATCTTATGTATTATATTTATTGTCTGAGATTGTGCTGTAAAATAATATATTTAATTTGTATTGACGCTGTTAATGCTGTGTTAGCATTGTAACGCAGAGTGGAGTTTGTTCAGAAGAGTCAGCCATGAATTACATCTGATTCTGTCACAGTACTTTTGCGTAAGGCTAGAATGACAGTTTACTAGGTTTACTACAGTCTACGTGTTTAGGCCAATACATATTGCTTTAGACAAAGTATTAAAATGAACACAGGTCTTAACTCTTACCTTTTCTGCAGAGTTTGCCGCTGAACCCCAAGCCTTTTCTGAACGGTCTTACTGGTAAGCCTGTGATGGTGAAGCTGAAGTGGGGTATGGAGTACAAAGGGTACCTGGTATCAGTGGATGGATACATGAACATGCAGGTAAGTGTCTAAATATAATCACTGTTACTGATGCTCATCGGCATGTGGCGTATCTAGCACAAGATTATTTTATTATGCCAAGACATTAAAGATGCTAAATTGCAAAGGGATTTCTGAAATCTCGAATGGTGCTGCCATGGCGATTTCAATTTATGGCAATAAACGGAACAGGAAGTATCTCATATCTGCGAGTAATTTACGTCAAACTTGGGAAATATGTTTTGTGTTGTGGGCTGATCACAATGATGTGGCTATTGTGAGTTACTGTTATTGTGTGTGTGTGTGTAATTTAAGAATACAGAATACATGTGATTATGTGCTACATGGTTGTGTCTGTTATTTCATTGCTGTGAGGGGGTTTCACACTTTTGTGACTGTCTGCAACTTTAAATTCAGCACATTAGATTATTGTCCAGAAGTGTAAATATTAACATTCAGCTTCAGATTTTTATTTTATAGGTTTTCACCACACAACTTGGGCTGTGGGTGTGTAAGTTTTAGCGTACAAGTTCTCAAATTCGCATCTACAAGCTCTCAAGTTTTGAAACTTTTTTACCACCATATTAGTTGTGAGGGTAGGTACAGTAAACAATAAAAATTAATTCAGAGCTCTGAGTTCTGCCGTAATCTATAAAGCAAATGCTTAAATAAAATAATTTTACACTGTTTAACTTGTGAGAGGGTGTTAAGAGAGTGTCTCACATTGTTTGCCACCTTTATACTTGCGTTTTGTGATTGATGGTACAACACATGATTATGTGCAAGGCTTGTCAGCTTTATTCTGTTTGTTATTGGATGTTTTGTTTTTTCCTCTTATTTCGGTCTGGTATGTTTATTTAATATTTACCACATATGTAGCTTTACAGTATACAGCATTGCAGCATTACAATAAACTGGCTATATCATCTTCTTAATTGTGTTTCTAAGTAATTGTCAACACCAATAAGAGATTAACTAAATGCCATTTTTAACTGAGTTCTGTCCCTGTTTTGTATCTAGCTTGCCAACACAGAAGAGTATGTGGATGGAGCATTAGCAGGTCACCTAGGCGAGGTTCTCGTCAGGTGAGTTTTCGGACTGAAACTCATTTATGACTCTGCAATAACAGCAAGTTACTTATAAACACTCCTGTTTCCTTTTCTGCAGATGTAATAATGTTTTGTACATAAGAGGAGTAGAAGAGGAGGAAGAAGATGGAGAAATGAGAGAATAAAAAATGCATTGATTTCTTGTCTAATTGGCATTGGAAGATGTTCAGTTTGCATTTAGTCTTTTTTTGTTTAGTTTTTTCCTGTTAAATTGTTAGTTTCATTTTTTTACACTATAAAAGTTATTTGTGGTGCAATGATTAATAAATTGTGCAGTTTGTATGTTTTTGTCATGTAATTTTTTTCTAAAACAACTCCTGATATTAACGGTCAAGCTTGCTTGATATAGTACTAGGCAGTATAATAATGTGGGTAACATTATAAATGAATTTGTGTCGTTCATATGTGGATTAAGGTTACTGTATAAGAACCCGGACCAGTTTCTCCTTATAGGAAAATTATGGGAGATACAAAACAAGGACATGGAACATGTTTATGAAATTGGGTGTTTATTATAATTTTTTAATGTTACTTTGGGTGTTTATATCTCAAAAACACAACACCTCTTTTTTTCAAAGTTAATACTTTTCCCCTTCTCACTAGCTTTGTTTTTAACATATCTCGGAACTATAAATTTGTTGGTTAGGTTTAACAGCAACTTTTTTTATTTCCATTTGAATTGCATTTCTGTAACATCAAAATGATACCGTGTTAGGTATAAGGTGATAGCCAGGTTTGCGAAACATATCAAGCCATGGAAGAATCTTCCAACACATATTCCCTCTTTACCTATTTGACAAATAATTGTTGTTAATAAAATGTAGAGACGCTAGCAAGATCTGGAAACAGTTGCATGACATGTTGTCAGCCACTATGGGACACCTTGTGTCGTTTTTCATTTTCATTGCATGAGTTCCTGGCATTTGGTGCAGACCCATGCACAGATAGACACCAATCAATATTTCTTAAACAGTGGTGTTAACTTTTTTCTGAGTTGCAGATTTTTGCACACTGTACAAAATTGTTTGTTCCTTTAGTAACTTAAGCATTTCTGTTGTTATGAACTTTCGGAAACACCAGGGGTGTGTAAAGATTATCTGGAGGTGTGACACTCAACTCTTTAATGTACACTTAGGGGTTTCAAAATGTTTCTTTCTCCAAAAAAAAAATGTTGTTACCCTGGTTGGTTGCATTTTGCTGCCTAGAGTTTATGTTTGGTTGTGCAACTTGATCTAAATTACTTGGATCTGATAATGTCTGAATCAGACCCACTTGATTGATCATCCTCCCTGTCTTTCCTGCTAGGAGTGTAATCAGGGTCATCAGTGTCTTCATCCCAGTCACTTTCACATCCCTCATAATCACTGTCACTACATAATCACTACTGTTTTCTAAATCTATTCATGTTATTTTCGCTACAAAAAAGATTAAATAACCTCAAAAAAGAATCAACATATGATAGAAAAACCTTGTTTTAGTTACAGATGCAAAATAGTTTCAAATTTCATTAACAATGTAATTAATTTTACATTATTTTTTATGTTTACATTTGTTAAAATATGCTTTGAAATAAGCAGCAGAAAATACATAACACTAATATAGTTGAATCAGCTAAACTATTTGAACAGCTCAATTGTTCATGTTTAAAATGTATAAGCTGTATCATTTGGTTTCAGATAAGTGCAGACATAGTTATCATGGATCCAGCGGTAACATATTCATGTCCCTTCCCTTTGGTGAATTTACCTCATTTTTGGCATTGACAAATATTAACCTACTATTTCATCTCTGAGCTGAGCTCTGTTCTAAAATACTTCAAACTAAACTACCTCTCACCTAGTCTGTTAGCAGTTTCAATATTTTGGTTAAAAATGCAAAACTGTGTCTTAGTTTGTATATTCACATTAGACATAAAATTGTGTGTGTTTACAGGTTTAGTTGAGCCAGCTGTCTGAAAATTTCAGAAATATAGTAAATGTTAACAATTGACTTTTTGGGTTCTCAGTTGAGTTCTGCTTAAAATCCTTGTGAAAAATGTTAGCTTTAGGGAGAGGGTAAAGAAAATGTTTTAAACCTGTTATGGAATCCATAGAATCCAAGTCTATGACATGTCAGAAGAACACACCTGTTTGTGTAAACATGGACTAATTGAAGCAGTTGGACCAGCAGACATCACTGGGTCTGAGTTCAAATGAACGGTTCGACCAGGTACTGGATCCTTTCAGCATGTGTTTTTTCCCAGGTGTGCTACATCAACAATATAAAACAAGCAATTTATAGTTTAAAGAACTTAACACACCATTTGCAGGTTGTCAGGGCACTGCTAGACAAGTGCTATGGTGTTCTGGGTGGTCACCAGGACGTGGCTATGTGGTTGATTGGGTGTTCATGGATGGTTGCTAGGGCATTACAATGCAGCTGCTAAGGTGTTCTGGGCGGTTTGTTGGCAATCTTTATGCTGTTTTGTAAGGTTGCTAGGTTCTAGTAAACACTAAGAAGTGCTTATAACAGATGCAATACATTCTCAGTCATGTAACTTCTAATATCAACAAATGATCAACGATCGTGGATGTTGGAAAAAGATAAATTAAGTAATTATCAGTCTGGATTTAGATGAGGAAAAAATACTCTTGATCATCTTATTGCAAACTTGTATATAATTGACAAAAGCGGAAATAATTGTTAATTCTAAATGATCAACCATTTTATCTCCTATGCGTAGGCTGCAGTTCTAAATTTTGTCCACCAGAGGGATTCACATGACAATACGTGTTATAATATATTTAATATTTCATAATGATGGCATATTCTCTTGTAAAATCAAACCAGCCTATAGGATGCAGCAGTCACCTGCTTTATCTTATCTTCACTTAAAAATTAATGCTAATTCATTGTACTCTTTAAAACATGTCTGCTGTATTTGGATATAAATACTTTTATATGGAAGACAGGACATTCTGAGAAAACATGCCAAGTTTAAAATGTTTAATGAAAGGAGATAACAGTATTTTTTAAAAGGTCAACCAGTCATCTCAGATGAAGGCTGTAGTTCTGTGGTTTGTCCGGTACAGGGAGTCACAGAAGTCTTTGCAAGCCATCAGTGTACGAATGCATAGAACTTCATTTGAAGAATAAATATAAAATATATTAAATACGTACCATTTCCTCTGAGTTTTATTATTAATTTGCAAATAAACATGCATGTGCTCAAGTACAAGAATAGTTTATTCATAAAGACAACACATTTCTCATAAGCTCACATCAGCTCAATAAAAGCAGCAGTCATTTAGTTTATTATCTGCACTGACCTCTGTAAAACAAGTTAACACTATTGTACTCTTCCAAACACATCTACTATACTTTTTGTGTGCCTAGTATTGTTATGGCAGGCTTTTAAACAGAGATGGTCAAGCACAATTTTAAAGATTAGTGAAGTTTATATAAACAAGTAGGTCTTACGCAGCAACATGAATTGAATTTTCATTTTATATCATGTTCACCAGTGTCACACATCTCTCTGTATAGGTTTACCACAAAGGAATACATAAACAAACTTTAAAGTCACTATAAGCATTTAAATTAGGCCTTGTTTAAACTTACAAACTATTTGTGTTCCAGCTGTGAAGTTATTGTGGAAGTGGTTATTTCAGGAATGGTTTTAAACATGTATTTGACAATTTAGATAGTCCATATGGAAATTATCACAAATGCTATAAAATCACTGCCACATAATAATATCTTTCTTTTACATGCAGTCAAAGGTCATAAGGAGCTTGAACCCTGATAATTGTTGCTTGCAGCTATATTTATTGTTATACTTAGTGTTGTAAAGCCAGTGTCAGACAGGGGACATAAAGCAGCCTTCCTAACTGAGATAAGATAAAATAACAATTTGATTGCAATAATGTTTATGTGTAAATTCAACTCATGACTCACGAGAGGTGTTTTTTAAATATAAAAAGCAACACTAAACTATTTCACAGCAAACTATATATAAATACACAAAATTAAAAATGACACCAATAACACGTAGTCTAGCAATCTAGACCAAATTATCACTACTGTTAGCATCCACGTCCATTCTGACCAATCGCCATCTGCAAGTCTAGTTATGTTCAGTGCAATTCAGATGAATATATAATCATTTTTAGGAGAACTCAGATAAGGGGGGAGCAAATACAGTGCAGAACATTTCTAAGTTGTCTTCTTTTGCCATCTTTTTAACCTAAATTATTTTCCTCCTTGGTTTGCATTTCAGTGAAATGTTTACTTTAAAAGTACATACATCTGCTTTGAAATCAAACAACCTGTTTTTATTCAGCACTACCATATTACCCAACCAACATTCAAATCCAGGTCATAGGTTCAGCCTAGTTCATAAGTCTTATTACTTCCATACACTGGCTGTCATAATGGACATGCAGTTTCAGTATTACATCACTTTCTGTGTTGGAGACACCGGTTCCTGGAGCCACAAGCTTCTTTTCTTAAATGTTTGTAGTTATGCTGCAGTTAACATTAAATATCAAGAAGCTTTTTAGATTTTACATACTAGCCAGTTCAGTGCAGATGGTTGTTTTAAAAAGGGTGTTAAGGAGGGGGGTGGAGTCAAGTGAAAACAGACGCAGCTAAAGATAGAAGGATGGCAAGGTATTGAGGAATTGGAGACAAATCATTCTGCTTTACAGCGCTTCATCACTCCTGGGAGTTTCTCTTGTAGCCTGATGGAAAGAGTAGAGGAATAACGGAATCAAACAAGTGCCCATGATAACTACCTCACTTCAGGACATTTTACTGCAAACAAGATGTTTATTGTAAACATTCCAACTTTTTTTTACTTAAATGATACTTACTTCACAATTGTAGTGTTGACTTGAGTGTATGCAATGTCAACATAATGATCAATCTGAGTCTGTGGAGAGACATAACAACACTATGTGAGTGTCAGAAGGTCAGAAAGTCAGAAGGGCCTACTCCTAGTCCCAAAATGCTCCAATTCATTAAATTTAATAAATTACATAATTTACTAAAATAAAATATTGCTCAGGCCACTGCTCTATTTTAAGTCTAAGAAACCTACTTCACCAGTTTTATAGTTTGTCACATGAAAATCTCACTTCAACAAATTGCAGGGTTTTTCAAACCATGAAGTACAACTTATGCCCCTAAGTAGGCATGGCTTTGGAGAGCACCCTGAAGGGAAGATGGGGTCTTATGCTTTTAAAGCTATGTTGCTATTGCTAACCTCTCTAAAATTGCCAACCCCATCTAGGTCTTGAGAAAAAGCTAATGTAATATCCCTCTGGGGTAATATTTATGCATACTAATCAATGGTCATCGAGTGGGCTATCTGTTCTGAAATGCCCCCTGCATTTGAGCATGTATTATGTTTTAGAAAAAGCAAGACTGCGAATGCTTCTCAAAAAGCACTTCATGTAAGTGCATATTAAAATCATACATTACTTGCATATGTGAAACTATTTCTGTTGCATAATCTGTCTTTGTCATAAAAGATCAAGAACAACATGTAATACTAGTTTTGATGGTATTGATTAAACCCAAGAAACAAGCAAGAAATTACAAAAAGCAATGCAAAATACATTTTTGCGTTGCATAAATACGATGGGAATCAAACCTTGTTTTTCTCATAGATTGGTGGTAGACTGAAGAGTAGGATATCCGCTGGGAAAAAAACAAACAAACACAAAATCACACACAGTACGAGCATATGATGATGATCATTGTTGTATTCTGAATACTGGAATAATTCTGAATGAGAATTATTTATAATAACTGAACTAGAGTAAGTTTTGTTCTTAAATTATTTAGTAAATGCTGTCTGTAAATATATAAAGAAAATTATTTTTACAGTCAGTACATTCAGTACCCTTATGTATTTTATATTTTCTTGTTTACTATTATTTCCCTTATTTCTATAGTGTTTCTTTTTAGCCCATTTGAGACATAAAAATATTCTTGCTGCTTTGCAAAAATTGTGAAAAAAACAAAAATAATTATTTTAATCTAGGCAAAAGGCTGAGGTTGGCTTATTAAGCTTGCCAAGGATAAGGATGGTGATGCCATTGAAGACGGCTCCAACATAAGTGAGCAGCCACAAAACCACTGCCAGCTGAAATCAGAAGGAACACAACATAGTATTATTTTTAATGCGTGAAACAGAGGTTATCCTTAAATTATTCATCATTTACCAAATTGAGAGGATTCTTTGCCAAATGGCAAAACAGCCCTTTTAATGCATACAATAAGTAACTAAAGTGCTACTTTGCTTAGAGATCATTATGGAGAAATGAAAACAAACATGACCAATAAAAAATGTTTATAATGAACATCTTTAATATACAGACAGAAATAGAAATCTTCTACAAGTGCAGACTGCCTCTCTCTTAAGAATGTTCATCATAACTGCTAGACCTGCACTGACCTTCAGAGAATCCACCAGATCCTCAACGAGAAACAGGCGGCACAGATGCTTTAGCACACGGTTGACGTGGTTCAGGCAGATGTCCACGTGCTTGCGGAATGTCTCGGGGGACAAGGTGACATCTTTTTCTATCAGAGTCCTGTCACAGGCACACGTGATCAACCTAATAAGCCTTACCACTGCATATCTGAACACCTCTGAATAGGGCTGTACTCAAAACCATTGATTACCTGTAAGAGTGTGATTTTGAGAGTTGTTTTTCTGTTTAAATACAATTTCTGGCAGCTGTAAACTACAGCTACTGCCAAAAAGTACCATGATTTCTTCTGCACAATCCCAACACCATGGGATTCTTCAATAACTTGTTAATGATTATTATTGGTAGTAATTTACTACCAGGATACATATAAAAACCGTGGTCAATCTCTTCAATTTAAAAAAACAAACAAACAGTACAGCTTTTTATCTTTTTCCTGATTGTGACGTATATAACAATATCTAACATTTAGTATAGTGAAAGGTTTTCAAAAACTTAATGATAAAAAGAGTTAAATGATGACCAGTTAGTTACTTTGGCAATGTCTTTCAAAAATTAAAAAGACAACTATCCATTTACATAAAATGAGGGGTTTTATGTAAATCCATAATCCATTTACACTTACTTGAAGGGGTGTCCCTCATTAGACTTCTGCACAGCCTGGATTAATGACTTGTAGATGCGGAAAGATATGGTGATGCAGAGCTGGGCCAAAAGCAGGTAGGAGACGACACTGATCACACTAAATGCTGCCAGAGAAAGCAGCAAGAGCAGCGACACACCGAACACCACACCTGACTTCTTGGGGTCCCGCCAGTGCACCAGGTCATTCACTGAATGACAGAAAGAGTGTGTGAAAATTCTGGAGAATGGGTTGATTAAATATCTAATTACTAAATTGATGAATAATCATGTTCTAACCGTACAATTTTAAATTACAAGGTTATTTCTTGTAGTTTCCTGACATTAGTGTTTGGTCTTAAAAATACAGTGTTCATATATTCCATACTGCTGTGGTTACATAATGCAATGAGAGTTTCTGAGTGGCCAGTGAAGCATAAAAGGAACCTTTTAAAGAGGCCTTATATAAAAGGCAGCCTCCACGTTTAGCAATGCCTTGAGGGAGTTTAGCTCTCCACATCTCAGGAAAAGTGCACGCTTTCGATGGAGGATGGTGATAATCAAAACATTCTAAATCAAAAGTAATGTGGATGTGCAATTTTCTTTCTGTACAAGTAATTAATAATTAAATAATTCATAATTATCTGGTTGATAAGTGGTTGTTGTTAGCACACTGCTATGCAGTTTCTAGGGCTTTCTGGTTGATTTCTAAATGGGTGAAGTGAGGGTCGAAGCAAAGAGCACTCATTTAACTCTCAATTATATTTTGGTCACTAGATATTGCTTGGGTCCACTTAGAAAAGTAATAGCACATTTCTCCACAACAAACATACAATTTTAAAACACCCATTATGAACAAGGTTTATTAAAAAGTTATAGTGACACCTATATAATAATAGGCAAGTTATAGTTAAAGATGCTTGTGTAATAAAGGAATAAGAAAAAATTTGAATAGTCAACATGGCACGACTACAGCACAATGGTGTGTGGCAAGAGCCTGAAAAGCACCATTGTTTTTCTCTCTCCAACTGCTCAGGGCCAACTACAATTTGCATGTGAGGGGTTTCCAACCCTCCCACCTGCCACTAGGTTGAGAATACTTGTTCGTTATTATTCACTCCTCCCCTCTCTGGCTTGTGTGGACCCAGATAAAATAGCATGTCCCAGTGGCTGCTGAGTCGCAGTGACCTCCTTTTTGTCTTTGCTCTTAAAGGAACATGTACAATCTAATTTTGTTGTGCAAGTCACTGTAAGTGTCCGCGTTTGAATCATTCAAAAGTAAAAATGCATTAAATCACTGATCCCACTCACATAAGCATTTCACCCTAAAATAAAACAAGTTGTTATCTGTCAGTGTCTTCATTGACACGTTCAGAAATGAACAGTGTGATCCTATTTTCATGTAATGAACTTTTAATGAGGTCAGCTATTTAAAAACCACTGGCCATATTTATGAAAAAAGTGGGCCTAAAATGTTTGCATCTGCATGTTACTATTTAAGTATTTAAGACACTGGGCAATTAATTACAATAAAAAATTAAATCTAAGTGTCTAATGTGAATATATAGATTTGCATGG
>JAZGTK010015047.1:0-13417 GCA_036877625.1 Ambastaia sidthimunki
ATACATGGCTGAGCGTTTGGCTGGCTAGTCAACATGAAATAATGTCCACATCCCACAGTAAATCCATAATTGATTGTACTTCTGTGTAAGACAGGACTGTCAATGAGAAAAAAACTACAGGGCAGGACTTGATTTTATCCTTCTACAATTGATTGGATGACGAAATAATAGTTTCTATTTGACAGCTGGTTGGAGGGGCGGAGCTGAAAAATAATGGTGATGTCTGCCGAAAAAACAGCTGATGTAAGATCACAAAAACAAACATGTTTTTAATAACATGCACTAATGTCTTATTCACAATAAGGCCAAGAAAGTAAACAGGACCGGTTTTGATTTCATTTTGGATTTAGAAAGTGAGAGAATCTATTGAGAGCACATTTAACCTTGAGATGTTTGTGTCTGTTTATCCATCAGGTTTCACAAGATGGATTGAAGAGGGAGAATTCAAAAAATTCTTTTTACAAATCCAGCACGTCACGGCAGAATCAACTGGAGAATTCAAGAAAAATGTGTTTTATGGGGGATGGGAACAAAAGGAGGAGAAAAAATGTATAAGATGTATTTTCTCTGAGTCTTTTGACAGGAGAGAATTCCCTTTACACATGAAAGACCTCGTTTATGAGAGATCAGGATATGAGGGGTGTGAAATATGTAAAGCTGGGAATAGCTCAGCACTGATTTCTGTTCACCGATGGGTGATCTGATCCAAGAGAGAGAGAGACAGACAGACAGACAGAGAGAGAGAGAGAGAGAGAGAGAGAGAGAGAGAGAAAGATGGGGGCCTAATAACCAATGCAAATAATGCAATCTGTTAAAACTGCTTTATTACTGAGTGTAGGAATTAAAGTGCATATTTCACAGGGACTTAAGAAGCCTCAAGTTTGCTTACATTGTTTTTGAGCCACTTTAAAAGTGCAAAAGATTTACAAACAAATACAGGGTCACATTTAACATGGTCTTTAGAAAATCTTTATATATTCTTTAGTTCAGTGCTGGGGGGTTTAAAATCACTGAGATTCATTTACAGAAAACTCTAAGCTGCTCTTGTCTCTGAATGCACAGGAATTTCTAAAACACATGCAAAGTTCACACACGCCATCACTGCCACGCAAGAGCAAATCCTATCACACGCATTTACTGTCCTACAAAAACACTCGCTAATGTAAACGTCTGTCAAAATATCCGATCAGCAATTGTTTAGAAGTGTTTGATTTAATGACTTAAAGATAAAGCTGATACAAGTTTGCTAATGATCTCTTTGTAAAAAAAGACAAATCAGTTCAAGGAGGAGATAAATCAGATGTAAAGAAGCTTTGGACCATCAGCCTAATCAATTACTCCAAAATATGCAGATGACAAAAACACGAGTCTTCAGACTGTCAGATCCTCATATCTGTATAATCACATTATCTTACAATGAAAGCAGCAGGTTTTACTGTCTGACAGGAATAAATGGCCTCTGAATACACTAGCACGGCATCACTGTTTTTAAATTCAGCTCTTTGTATCAGTAATGATGCAGTTGATTAATGGAGAAAAAGCAATAAACACAATCATTTCTCAGGACACTTAAGACCATCCAATGTTGTTTACACAACATTAAGCGTGAAGTTAATACGTTTCACACGACCTTCAGCTGCTCCACACCGTGTGACTCTTTAAAGCAACAGTCAGGAAAAAAAGATGATATATATAAAAGTAAAAAACTTACTTTTATATATATAACGTCACTGAAATGTTTTAAATAATCTTAAAAGCCTCATGATCTGAAGACGTAAATGTTGTAGACAACAATATGTCCACATATTAATACCTTTCATTACAAAGCAAAAGGCTTTTTAAAATATTTTAATAAAAATTATTTTTTATTTATAGTCACAGCATAATTTCCAAACTTGTGTTATTTTATAGTTTTGATGCGTTTACTATTGTTCAAAAATGTGGAAAAAATATTAATAAAGACTGACACTAAACTTTTGACCGTTAGTGTACGCGCTATAACACAAAAGTCTTGAAATAAAGCAGTAAATTTGACACACTTCATATGTTAATATACGTGAACACGAATGAGTTTTGAACCTGATGACAGAATTTTCATTCCTGTGTGAAATATTCTCATAGTTGTGCTTCCACAAATCTCTCCGGCTGTCAGGAGGTGAAACACAAACAAGTCAGATGAATCGTGCAGCAGAAATAACAAAACAAAAGGAAGACAATGAGCTGGAGTCAGTGTTTGGAGACATGTAATCCATCATTCAAACCTTAATTATAAAGAAGGTTCTCCAAGGACACAGATGGTAATGAAGCAACGGTCTACAGACCCCTGGAATACCACACGGAGCCTGTTTACACCCCAGCACTGAAGACCACCTGACATCTGCCTGTATTTACTCTACACATACTTATATACTCTACACACAGTAAACTGACAGTACAGCACCTTCTGTGCCTCAATAAAGAGCGTTTCATAACAGTTCTAAAGAAAATGTGAAGCTACAATCAAACTCTGTGGAAAAACATGCAGAATATTGTATTTTTATGCTCATTATTCCTCAGAAACCTCTGCACCCTGTGTGTCCTCCAATGGGCTGCAGGTCATGTGACTTCAGTTTCTCAGGATGTAAATGATGCTTAAATGAGATAAAAGTCAACAAAAACTGTAATATGTAAGAAAAAACGTAATATAAATGCTGAACTGAGCGACACCATCAAACATGCGTTTAGCTCATAATGCAGTATGTATTTCTCTAAATGTCTATCAGACCTGTATTTACACAGTCACACCTCCCATTTGATTTTGTTTCGAGTTTTACATTTAAGCTAAAGGCCCCATATGCCCCCAAAAGAACCAACCTAGCGAACCTAAGTCACTTAGCATCGAACGTCCCTTAAGACAGCCAATCACAGGAGAGCTCTGTTCTCCACCAGCCAGGTTGCTGTAAGGTCAGTAATGATGGAATTGTGAGGTAAAAAGCTTTCACCCTTTGAACTCTCGTCTCCATAACAAGAAGTGACTGAGTATCCCTTAGATACCAACTCTCACAAATGCAGAGCGAGACCCCTGGAACTCACCAAAAGAACCATTTCGGTCTTAAAACGCTGAGCCAAAAGCAAAGTGCTTCTGAGCGCACGGCTTAAGTAATACAGTCGTGAAAGGCATGGCATGAAAAATGAGCATGTGACATGGGGAAATAAACAACCGGTCTCCGCGCTGGAGGTTCGACTGTGTGGAATACTGTAACATACCATAAGTGGGACTGCAGGAATGCTAAAGTGTCCTTAAAAAATCAGAGTGGAATTAATATTATGTAAATGAAGGCGGGTCTCATGTGGAATGGCATTTCATTAATTTTGGTGCTGTGACATAATTGCAAGCTCTAAATGTATGATCGCTCCACAAACGCACACCCGTGGGGAGTCTGACATTTATTGAGTTTCACCTTTGCGGTGGCAGAGAATGAAAAATGGCTCGCTCGCCAGCAACGGGGGAAGGATAGACAAAAATAGCAGGCGCAGGAACGCAAAAGCCACGCCGTGAGGTTGTGCCTCCTGATTCGAGGGAGGAGACGACAGGTTGAGACGAGGTTTAATTAGACGTGTGACGCTGATGAAGGAAACCGAGAGAGGCTTTCTGGAAGCGTTTGATGTATCAAAGGAGAGTTATTTTCCTGGCGGTTTATGCTCAGTTAGTGGTGGGAAAAGCGGAGCACTTACGTGAGGAAACTGTGGAGAGTTCAAGAGTTCTCAACGCTCATGACTCACTTGGCACGAGACACGTCTGCTTTAGCACTAACTTCTCTCTCTAACTCTCTTGTTCTTTCTTTGATAAGTGAGTAACTGCTGAGGGGACGTTTACCTGACACCGTTTTCTAAAAATAAAAAACTTTTCTTTGTTCTTGAAGTAGCTTCCTGTTTAATAAAAACGTTCACTCCAGTTAAGAACTTAAAGGAATCACACAAAAATTCAATATTGTGTGTCTGTCGCTGTAACACAACACACAGGAGCTGTAGAAATATCTCCAAGAGCAACACAGAGCTCATAGTGCCTCAGCACTTCTCCTCTGCTCACTATCAGACCATGATAACAGTCATTATCACCAGCCAGAGAAACTCAGACGCTCTACACCAGCTAAAGGTCACCAGGAGGGGCAGCCGTGTGGAGCAGCCACAGCAGTCCCCTTATTAAACAAACCCACCCTCCACACATTAGGTCAAAAAACTCACAGTAAAACACACCTGCCTCTTTTTAACGGCCAGTGTTGTAACTGTCAACAGTAAAAGCTGTTAAGAGCCTCACGGGTCGACCGCACGCTGACTTACTAATGGAGGTCCGTTCCAATAAGCCAGAGCGAACCCTGAAGAAACAATAAACCATAATAAACAATAAACATCTGCTGTTTCTGCTGCACAGCTTTTAAGAGAGTAAAATGCATCTCAATGTGCGCAAAAAAATATGGCACAAGCTTTTAAGAGCAAATCTGAAGACAGTTTTAAAGCTAAGCTAAATGTCACTTTGTACTAAGGCTGTCGTGTGTGTCGTCATTAGAGATTTAGTGTTTAAAGAAAAAATGATATTGGGAAATTCATGTTTGCTTAGTGTTTTTAAAAAAGCAAGTGAAAGAACAAAAAATATAATTCAGCGAGTGGCTTACTGTTATCATCTTGGGTAAAAAAAGTCTATTTTAAAACGATTCTGTCTAAAATGTCTTAAAGGGATCAATCCCAAGGCATGAAATTCCATGCAAAAATTTTCAATACTATGAATTTTTTTAATGACTTCTTATAAAGTTCCACTGAACAATAAAATCATGCAGGTTTATTTAAATTACATGAAGATAAATACATTTTCAATTTCAAATATTCAAATAAAGCATCAATAAAAAAAGGTATATAAAAATATATATCTAAAACAGATACAGAAACGTGGTTTGTAAATGTTGAAACATGGAAGAGGTGAAAATATCTCATGGATGTTTGTGGTTTACACAGGTCCATCAAAAACACTTCAGAGTCGGGAAACCACACCCAAAATCTGAGCCCGGGAGAAGAACGGAAATCTGCCCACAGCTAAACACACTTCTGTCCACAGCACACTTAAAGCTCGCAGTCCGCAACATGTTTACAAATCATTTTATGACACCTCCCTCATCTCTCCTGCTCTCTGCTTCCTGCATGTGTCTGCAGTGGACGGATGAGGTGTCGAACAGATCTCGGCAGGGCACAGGAGAGAGGATTTGAAGTTTTCTTTACCACAGGATCAAACGGAAAGCCTTCATCCGCTGTGTTGGGTTATTTTTATGTGCCTATAGGGAGCGGAAGTCTACTTGCAGGTTGATGGACACAAGAAAAGCGTCCCGATTCAACCATACTATATAGTAAGAGAGAATAGAATTAATGATTACCAAACATAGTCTGCCACGAATAATTAAATGTAAGTAAATGCACATACATGAATGCTTTTTGTTTTATTACCCACAATCCCTTGCATTACAAACAAGGTGTTTGCAACAGTTAGTTTCTTCAAAATGTCTAAATAAAATGGTGTGGACTCTGAAACAGAAGCTACCCAAGCAGTCTCAGTATATCCTGAGAAGTGTACTTTCCTCCATCACCAGCTAATGACATTTTAGTGTGTAGCAGAGGTATGCAAATTGGGACGCAATCCAAGATTAAAAGCAGGCAGGCCAGAGAGAGAGAGAGAGTTGATCTGTGTCCATCATAAACATCTCTAGTGTCTAATAAACTTTATAGACATCTGTCTGTGGTAAATGCGCTCATAAGAATAAGCCCTAATTTCAGAGTGACATTTAAAATGTCACTATTAATGTAAACAACAGCTCAAGAATAACGCTGATGTGTCAGATGTAACAATGTCACGGTAAGCAAAATAAAAGTCCTGCCCAGACCAACAAAAATAAATAAACTAGCGCTGCACAAACAGAAACCAAAAACACACTTAAAAACATAACATAACATTTATTGAAATATTGATGCATTTCTAAGGGTAAAACTTTGTGAAATTAAAAAAAAACTTTCTTCAGAGACATGTCAATGAATGAGAAATGGCTTTAAAAATTTATACAGTTCAGTCCCGTAAGTAAAAGAAGAATTTATAGAAGCGCAGAACATTTATCAGTAATGTATGTGAGGATATTCCCACAGAAAGCTGGACGCTGCTGAAACGAGGCGTCGCGGGGCTCCTAAATTAGAAACAGGTGTAATTCCAGGATTCTTGCACCTTTAATGGCATGTCAGATGAGCAGATGCTTTGTATAATTCATCCTGATTCTATATTTAATGTGAAGTGGGAGCAGATTTCGCAGTTGAAGGCGTTTTTTGGAGAGCGTTGAGACCTGCCTTCCTAACAAGATTAACTCAGCAGAAAAGCACGCGTCACAGCAGAATTCCCAACCGACAGAAAGAACGGAAGCTCTGCTTATCTCCTCTTCTAAATGAAGTTATTAGGGTCTAGTAACTTTAATTGCGTTGTGCTTCTACAAGATGTTTCTGTAATCGAGGAATCTTTTGTGACTTACTGTTTTATCAAGGCTGCTATATTACTACCAATTCAAGAAAACTGAAAAAAAAAAGGTTTAAAAAAGGTTCTGCTAAAAGTACTACCAATATTTAGAAGTACATTTGCATATAGATGCCCTTAACAGAAACACACAAAACTCAAATGTTTATATTGTTTATATCATGGGGCCTTAAATGTCTCCAATATATATTTCCTGGTAGACACTAAATCAACATGAACATGAAAAAACGTGCACACTTATAAAGTAATTTACCGCTTTAAATCACTAGCTCCAACAGACGCTGTTTTTATTCTTGAAACTATCTGCCCAACCGCACGCACAGGATTGTGGGATATTTTAGGTAGTGAAGTATAAATCTACACTGTCTTCAAAACTCATCCAGATGGAAAGATCTCAGTAGACGTGCTACTCAGTTACGCAAACACTGGATTCAAACATGTCTTGATGTCTTCCAACCTCTGAATACTTCAGTAGATATAACTCTGTAGTTTAAAGCAGATAATGCCTCACTCATATGAGCTAACAGCTAGATTAACAGCAAGATTATTAGAGATGAGCCCTTATATCCTCATGATTTCAGTGACAGACAAAACTGCTCAAATATTCCTTCCAATCAGAGCAAACGGGAGGAGAGGCCTTAAATACCAAATACAGACAGTAAACAGCGATTTGTGTGCACACTAAACTCTGGTCTTACTGTTGTATATATAAATAATATATACTATTTATTCTGTGCACGGTTTGACTGCCAAAAACTTTGCTTACGTCCAACCTGACGTCATGTAACAAAAACGCAGCACACGGCATTTCGAAACCATTACTGTGTTCACAAAACCCAAATTCCACAGCGCGAACCCGCCTTTGTTGTGGAGAAAGCTTAACATTAATCAAACCTACTTTAAACAATCCACACGCGCATCAAACAAAGCAGGAAAAACAGAAGCAGACAGACACACAAACAATGATTAAAAGCTTGTTTACATTTGCTCTTATAATTACTACTGAGACTCTGAACCACATGCAAATTTCAATCGCTGAAGTAACTCTCAGCAGCGTAATGTTGTGTTAGCGCACATTAGCCGCACCTGTGCTGATGTTTCTGATGTTCTTCATTAAAGAGAGAGAGGCAGAAGTCTGAGATGGAGAGAGCTCATATTGATGTACTGGTACACTGCTGTATTCATATTTTTGATGTGTACATTTATATAATTATGTACAGTAATTAGGAGGAAACGCTGAGATCGGTGAGGAAGACACAAGACAAAACAAATATAAACCGTACGAGAGGGACTGAAACGTACGAGAGGGACTGAAACGTACAAGAGGGACTGAAACGTACGAGAGGGACTGAAACGTACGAGAGGGACTGAAACGTACGAGAGGGACTAAAACGTACGAGAGGGACTGAAACGTACGAGAGGGACTGAAACGGAGAGTGCTGGGTTCTCTTTCCCTTTAAGAGATAAAATGCATAAACAACAGTGACAGAATTATGATGTCATACAGTGGACATGTACGTTATTTTATTAAACGCAAAAGATAAAACAGTGACATCTGCAAACGAATGATGGTTGAACTTTCAAGTCTTGTGAAGTCATTTTCTGTGCCAGCAGCACCAGCAGGTCTCAGAAGACACTCGCTCCCCGACATCGACTTCCATGTGGTGACTAGCAGTGCAGTTTGTTTTGATGTTACTTGTTTGTAAACTCGTGCAGCGACTTATGTTGCTCCTTTGCGGAGCTGATTCATAATTCGACCCAGAATGTCAAACGATGACCACTATTAAAACAGAAGCTCATTACAGGCTGTATTTACCTAACCTCCCCCGGCCACATCACGACCTCATCTGAGCCACACATTAACATTAAACTCTTTTTTCCTCTCTGTTTGGCTCAGGTCCATCGCTGAATGTCACGGTTTGGCCGCAGTCTTTTCCGAATGGCTTATCAAGAGAATACGAGAAAAAAAGTCTATTCCATTTCTATCAGTCATGAAAAGCTTTTATAGATAATTACAGCTCGCATGCATTTGCCGCAGCCGTTTTTACAGCGCTTGTGGGTGTAAATGAGATTGAGGTAATTAAAAAAGCTCGCCAGCGTTTCACGCCCGGGCGAGAGCCAAAAGCGTTTCCCTTTTGCGAGGTCCGGTCGTGCAAATGTCAACGTGATGGATGGAAGTCAAGGTCACGTATGAAACCTGGTTTAAAACGCAAGTGCAGCACTATGAATGATGGGAAACGTGTGCGGGGGGCATGCACGTCGCTCGCAAAGGCCCGGTATCGTTATAAATGTCACCGGTCAGCGGACTGCAGAACCAGAGAGGAGCTAATTCACAAAGAAAGAGAGACTGTAACCAGAAGTGGCAAGGTGACATCTGTCTTCTGTGTGAGAAATTCAGGTTATGGGCTTTGTAATGAAGTGTCATAAAGCCGGTTCTGATCCGGGCTGACGGGCAGCATACTCATCATTTGCTGTAATGACAGAGAGCCGGTGATGACAGAGCTACAGCTCATGTAATACGCCGTCAAATCACTCGTGAGCACTCACACCACTGCATTCCTGATGAATTACAAAGTCAATGTACAACCCAACCTGCTAGTTTAAAATTAGGACTCAAGCTAGTTGGCACAAGGGCTGTATCTTAATAACTGTAAGATTTGGGGTCAACAATCCAACTACACAAACCTGCCATAAACCAGAATATTGTCCAATAAAATCCATCTTAAAGAAACTTCCAGTATGTTTGCTACATTTTGTTGTTGGGTAAACCAGGTAACATGTTATTCACCAAATATTCACCAGCAGTTCTGTAGACAAGATTCTAAGAAATATGCCTAAAAACATCCTGAGAAATATCCACTGGAGTGAAACTAGTGCGGCTAGCTCCGCTCTGTCCTACACGCGAGTCTGATATTTACGCTCTGCACACGACTGCATTGGTGTGGAAATGACAAACCTAAATAAAAAACTCTTTTGATTGGCAGAAGACCTGAGGGAGAGCCAGAGATGAACTTGTTCGGAGAAAACGTTCCGACAGTTTTCCCTCAGCCTGAAATATCACGACCAAATGAAGAGTCACAAAGCTATGAATATTATTGCACACGACGATGAAGATCGTCAGAAACATGAGATAAAGACAACAGGGCATGTGTCACAAAATTTTGTATTGCTGTCCTAAATAAACGTACAGAGAGCAACATATTTGTATTTTCTGAGCTGTCACAATACTAGAGTAAATAGCTGACACACTGCTACAGCTACGTGGACGCTAAGGTACGTTGCTTACGTGCCCAAGCTCGAGTCGATGAGATTTAAACCTTATCAAGTATCTCTAATTATTCATCCAACCTCGTCCACATACACATGAAACTCTCACAGAGCACATGAGGTCCAGCAAACAAACAGCTCTCAGTACACTTCACTCTGAAGAAGAGCTTTCCATGAAAACTCATCAACACTAATACAACTCTCTCATCTGTCTCTATCACGCATGATGTACACTGGAGTGAAAGAGACCTTTGTGAAATGTTTCACAGCTCCTTTATGGCTGCATAAAAACATCAGTAAGAATGCTGTTTAATGACTTTCTCTGTATTCACAAACAGCCTGTTTGAAATGAAAGATGATTCAGGCAAATGGACTGAATCACTCCAGTATTTCAAGGTTCAACTGGTCTTAGTGATGCAAGACTGTTGCTCATCTGTGAATGAGAACACAACACCACAAGAAAATTAACAAGCTATAATACCAAGAAGCCAAATGAACTGCTATTTTCTCTCACAGGTCTGAACAGTGCAGAAAAACATTCGGCCACTGTTAAACTGGTTCCTGCTTTCAAAGTTTCAATGTTATTTGAGGATTTAAAGATGCTGTAAATGATTTTAGATGTTTTGCTGTCTGTTTTCCTCTCTCCAAAAACCTGCCGCCTAAAGCCATGTCAGCCAATCAGATTCAATCACAGACAGAACGCCTCTCTGATTGGCTGATTGTCAAGTAGTATTCCAATATTTCAAATAAATTGCACCTTTTAATTATGTTAGAATTGTTTCACTAAATGATGTTACAGAAATTATGCAAATAAAGGCAGCCAACACTAGGTTTTATGAGGAACGCTGACTCCGGATTTGGGAATTTAATCCCTCAACATGATTTTTAAAAATAGAACTCTATAACATTGTGGCCCTTTTGAGTCCCAAATCCTCTGTACTGCTGAATCGGGGGAAAAAACTATTTTTCCTCATTGCTGCTCGGTGAAGTTTAACACGGTTGAAAATGAAGCGAGGAAAGAGGAACCGGCCACGGCAGGCGACCCCCGTCTCTGACCGGCACATCTGTCATTCCCGCTTTCTGGCACACCTCAACCTGACCCAACCTGGCAACCATTAACAACCCTCCATTTAGAAGGCCAAGGAAAAACAGAGAAGAGGAAAGAGAGAGGGAGATGGATGCCCCACCCACCAAACAGGAGGCCATCGCATTCTTCCTCACCATTCCAGATCATTACTCCTCATCCTCAATCATTCCAGAAATGCCCACGTCTTGCATTTATTCTTTTGTCTGACTGGGACTGTATGAGCTGTAAACATAAAATACACGCAGACGGGAAACGCTGCCAGAATCGGATGAGAAGGAATGTGATGTCCCGCCATTTCAGGGGAGAAAGGGCAATTTATTTGTTGTGGGGTAAGTCATCCGTGCATCACTGGGGAACAACAGGAGCATGGTAGCCATAGATCTTAACGTCCCACCTGCCTCTGTGAAACTGCCAGGACATTACTGCGTCTCTCGTACGGTCCAATCGCTATTCTGCTGAGGAAAATTCTGGATTATTATGACTGCGACACACTGTGACGAACAACCAATCAATGTAAACGACTATAAAACATGAATAAATGGCTGCTTTGAGGTAATGTTTCCATAACGCAAAAACTACATTCCAAACCAAATTCCAATTTCTTTGACGTGTGTTGACATTTGCTTACTAGCATTATGTGACATTGGCTAATGGTTAGCGAACAGATATAACACACTCAAGAAAACAGACAAAAACATAAAGCTCATTCAGACAGCCAGAATATTGTGCCAATAAAACGCAATAAAAATGTTTTTTCTGCTTTTGAAGCATGTTAATTTGCATACTGTTTCCATAAACTAAAAGTATATACTTCGTTGGTGAGGGAAGAAACACCTTTTTATGACTATCTTAGCCACAGACCCCTTCATCCTTATTTCTAAAATTCAAGGATTGTGGGCAACATGCAAACAGCAAAAGAGGACACAGACTTTAAAAATCCAGTCAGAAGTTTCCTATTAACCACACACACTTTAAAATGATTTGGAAGCATTTAATTTTGCAGGACTTCAATCTGACAGAAACGCATCCTCTGTGTTCTCCACCCAAACTGCACAGTCTAATGCCTCAAGTGTGCCTCGCTAAAACTGCCATTGAGGTCATGTACCTCAAACCAAAGTGCTGTTTCCTGTCGCTCTTTAATTAGAAAATATGACAACACAGGAGTGTTGTGGCAGGTGTCCTGTTTGTTTACCGTGACATTTTACACCCGAGAGAAAAATGCAGCTGAGGTGCGAGAAAAGAAGTCAGAAAAACAAACAACCCTGACTGACAGAAAAAGGAGGGAAAATGAAGAGAAAGCGGGAAAAAGAGGGAGGAAACCGACACGCTGAGGGTCTGGACACCTAGACTGTGCTAATGGAAAGAGTCAGGTGAAAATATAACAGCAGGACAGTGAATTGAGCCGACACAGAGCTGTTAAGACTGCAGACATACCCGCTGATGCCAGGAGAGGTGAGGATGTCTTAACACTAGAGACAGACACAGAAAGCCCTGATGGCAGCCATTTCAAAAACATTCAGTTGCACTCGAAAACGAAGCAGACGTAGAAATTAGAGGTTTAGTAACTGTTACACTGAATCTCTGCAATACAGACCGTTTTATGCTGTGTAATGTGTAAACTTTATCATCACATAAAAATAACATTATAAAATGTTTGCTCCAGTTGGAGTTTTGTAATCTGCATTCAAAAATACAGAAAGCTAAGCAAAGAAAAACACAATGCACTGG
The DNA here is from genome assembly GCA_036877625.1 of Ambastaia sidthimunki. Lineage (NCBI taxonomy): Eukaryota > Metazoa > Chordata > Actinopteri > Cypriniformes > Botiidae > Ambastaia > Ambastaia sidthimunki. Next base: position 12,621 of record JAZGTK010015047.1, read on the forward strand.
AGAATTTTAAATGTCTTATTTGTGAAAACTGAATCTATAAAGACTAGTGGACACTAGCATTTTCAAGCTAACACACGAACTAAAAAGCCAAAACTCCAATATTCATTTCCAGAACAAGCCTTAAATGACATATGTATTAAACTATAACCGAACGTCTTTGCAGTTTTTGCTGTTGTATGTCATTTGTTTTGTCCATCTGGATGCAGTTTTTCTCCACTCTGGTTTATATTCACAGAAGTCTCACTGTGTGTACAGCTTTTAAACTTTATCAGCGCTCTGTGAGTGCAGCTGATCCGTTTGGATGTGGCAGAAAGCTGCATAATCTGGTTAAAAGTGATTTGAAACTCAAAGTCGGCCACCTTGTCTGCTTGGATAACATCAGTCTGGTCATCTTAATGCATTAGAACTGATTCCATCAGGACTCACTTGCTCTGAAGCACATTTAAGAATATATACATCAGAACCAACCATTATGAACAAAAGAAACCATAAGAGAAGCATTCACATGCACACATACTGTATACACATTTCCCCACCTCAAACCCCTCTCACACACACACACACACCTAAGCCACTTTTAACATTAGAAGGTTAACCATTATCTGACCTATACCTGCTCTAGTAATTTCATATACGAACCGATTTCTGCTTTTCCCATTAAAAATTTTGAGATGTCAAATGTGCAAAACCGCAAGCACAGTTTCCCATCTAACCTCGAAAAACAGTGTGATAAATATTTCATTGACCTTTTAATACTGGAGCAAGCAAAGGACAGGACTCAGAGCGACGCTGACGGC